>JAXQQM020080500.1:0-16661 GCA_034641835.2 Pinus albicaulis
GTAGCAATCAATCGAGAAGAGGATGGGTTCCCTCAAACTACAATGGCTTTAAGGCTAATGACAAATTCTGACTGGAAGGATCACTTCCCATGCTTGGAAGATACCATTGAATCTTAATTTGAAGACCAAGATGTCATGGACTATGTGTCGGGTAAAATCAAGAACCTCCATCCACCTAACCGCCGCCGCCAAATAAAGTACAAGAAGGGGGATGCCAAAGCAAAGCTTCGATGATCGCAAGGCTGTTTTCTACTAGTATAAGGTTGCCAACATCTTCGGAAGCTAGACACATCCAAGGAGATGTGTATGATAAGTTGGTCAACATGTTCAAGGCCAACAATGCGAATCAAGTCCTATTCTTCAAGAACCAATTGAAGAATGTGAAGAAAGGCTGGGATGAGTCTGTTCAGTCATATTTTCTGAAGCTAACCGAAATCAGGAATAATATTCTGGCTATTGGGGAGACAATAGCTGATCGAGAGATGGTTCTCACCACACTTGGAGGTCTCTCATCCGAATGGCATGTATTCAACACTACCATTCTCAATAACAATGTGATACCTGATTTTGACGAAGTACTATCGAGATGCGTACAAGAAGAGACAAGGATGAAGGAATATGAAAATGAAGGAAATGTTGCCTTCGCTGCTCATACTAAGAAGAAGAACTTTGGTGGTCCAAGGAACAAAGGAAGAGTAGGGGCCCAAGGAAAGAAAGGCAAGTGTTACACTTGTCACAAGCCATGTCACTATGCTAGAGAATGCCCTTTCAAGAAGGATTCTCCCGATGATGATGACAACAACAACAACCGGAGGAATGGCAATCAAAGGAACAACAGGTTCAAGGGGAAGAGGAAGGCTCCCTCCGACGGAAATGGTCAACCTTTCAAAAGGTCGAGAAATTCCAAGTATGAGGAATCAAATGTTGTTGATAAAAGAAATGAATTCATTCTTGTATCTGCCCTCTCTGTTGCATCTCCACCCGACACTATGGATGTCTGGTTGATAGATAGTGGTGCCTCAAGGCACATCACTGGGTTCAAAGAAGCACTTTCTGATATGGTTGAGAAGGATACTAATCTAGAAATTATCCTTGGAGACAATGCCACATATCCCGTGAAAGGGACAGGGACTGTGACCCTCCACTTGTCTCAAGGTCAAGTCCTCCACTTGCAGGATGTACTCTATGTACCTAATTTGAAGAAGAACCTTGTGTCTATATTGGCCATGGAAGACAAAGGTTTCAATGTGGCATTCACTGATGGAAAGGTGCGCATGTAAAAGAAGAGCTTCAAGGAAGCTATCACGATTGGGTTTAGAGTTGATACACTCTACCGGGTTGGAGGAAGTCCATTGGGAGCGATGACATGTGATACTATCCGACAGACTGAACTATGGCACCGAAGGTTTAGACACCTTCACTACAAAGCCCTTCCCGAAGCAAGGAAGGTGGTGACGGGGATGCCCGAGTTCTCAAATAATCATGAAGGTATATGTCAGTGTTGTGCCAAAGGAAAGCATACAAGGGGACCTTTCCCCTCAAGCATCACAAAGACATCTAATGTCTTGCAATTAGTACATTCTGATCTGTCTAGTATTTTGCCCGTGACATCCTTGGGAGGATGTTCTTATTATATGACGTTCATAGATGACTTCTCTCGCAAAACCTAGATATACTTCTTGACGAAGAAGGATGAGGCTTTCATGTGGTTCCATACCTTCAAAGCCTTGGTGGAAAATCTGACAGAGAAGAAGATCAAGATTTTGAGGACCGATAATGGCACTGAATATGAGACGAACGAGTTCAAGAACTTTTGCAGAGAAGTTGGCATCAAGAGGGAGACCACAACTGTCTATGGGCTACAAATGAACCAAGGCCTATAGAGTCTATGTGCCTGGTCAAAGGGAAGTGGATATATGCCACGATGTTACCTTTGACGAAGATGCTTCCCTAAGGAAAGTAGTCAATCTTCCGAGATCTGAGGAAGATTATGAAGCAAGGCCAGGAAATCAAGAAGAACTGAAGGATGAGACGATGCCTGATGTTGAAGGACTGATGGACTCGATTGATCCACCTTATTCACTGGGAAAGAGACCATCATGGCTCAGGGACACTCTCAAGGATGCTGAGGGACATATGGACCCAAGGGGGACATTCCGTGAAAGCAAGAAGTCGAGTAGATACCAAGGGTATTTAGCAGCCATGAGTACTATTGTACAATATGAGCCTGGATCTTTTCAAGAATTCATAAAGCATCAAGTCTGGAAGGATTCTATGCATGAAGAGTATGAGTCCATAATGAAGAATGATGTCTAGGATGTGGTTCTGAGACCGAAGGACAAAGCAATTGTCACCTCGAAATGGCTCTACAAGATCAAGCATGGATCTTATGGAAGTGTTGAAAATTTCAAGGCAAGATTCGTTGCTCGTGGCTTCTCTCAAAAGGAAGGCATAGACTATGAGGACATATTTTCACATGTGGCCCAATATACCACCATTCGATCTATTATAGCCCTTACTGCTACACAAGGATGGAGTCTCCATCAGATGGATGTGAGGACTGCATTTGTGCATGGTGCGATAAAGGAAGAGGTGTAGGGAGGCAACCTCTCGGGGTTCAAGTCCAGGATCGGGACACCCATGTTTGCAGGTTGAATAAACTCCTCTATGGGTCAAGAAAGCACCCGTGAGCTTGGTACAAGAGGATAGATAGCTACCCGATGAAGTCGGCTTCACTCGTAGTAATGCTGATCCGACCTTTATTTCAAGGTTGATAGAGAAAAGCCTCTCATTCTCGGTGTTAGATGTGTGGGATCTAATTCTCGACAAAAATGCACTTCTCTCATTCATTCAAAAGGCAAGAGAGTGGAGATCAAGCCACAGTTCGAGATGAAGGACCTAGGACTGATGCATTACTTCCTAGGCCTAGAGGTCTGGCAGAGACCTGGTGAGATTTTCCTTTCTCAAGGAAAATACATTGTGAAGCTTCTGGAAAGATTTGGTATGGTGGACTGTAAGTCTGTGTCGACAATGATGGAGCTCAACTTTAAGAAGTTGAGTGGCAGCTCTATTGGGCCCGTGCTAGCAAATCCTACTAAGTATCGTCAACTCGTAGGGGCCCTGATGTTCTTAGTGAACACCCGTCTGGACGTATGTTTTGCAATGAACACTTTGAGTCAACACATGGTTGATCCTCATAACATTCACTGGGTTGGTGCCAAGAAACTCTTGAGATATCTTTGGGGCACGATAGACCATGGGCTGAGATACACTGTCGGGAGCATGACGCTCCTTGGATATATTGATGCCGATTGGGCTGGCAGTGTGGTGGATTGCAAGAGCACATCTGGATGTTGCTTCACAAGTAGATCTGCTTCGGGTAGGAAACTGAAGTCGATAGCCTTGAGCACCGCTGAGGCCGAATACATTGCAACATGTATGGCCTGTTGTGAAGTCACTTGGTTGTGAAAGCTCTTCAGTGAGTTGTTCGAGCATGTGCTAGATGCCACCGTTATCCTTTGTGATAACCAGAGGGGGATTCAAGTTGAGCAATGGACCCCATGTTCCAATCGATCCAAACATGCTCTATCGCCGATATGTAGGTTTTAACCCTGAATAGAAATTATCTACACACGAATCTTATAACAGAAAATAAACAATAGCGAGAGCATAAAACATAAAACAGATAAACACAGAGATTTTCCCCTGGATCCCAAATCGGGACGACCAGCTTGATTTTTCATTATATTCCTTTTAGTGTTACAACACATATATATACATGCCGAAGCATACATAAACCCCAATCCATTAACCCCGGATTAGAACATAACCGTAGTTCCCTTGACCGGATCTACAAAATACCAGGGGCCGAAAACCATCGTACCCCAAAACCATGTGCAAAATCATGCACAAAACATGGGTGGGTCTACATATGAGTGGGATCGCATACCAAAAAAATTTCGCTGGGGCGCTGCCACCCCGCTGTGACCCCCCTGCTGCACTCGGCGCAACGTACAGCGCATGGGGCTAGTTGTGGAAAGAATATAACGCATACCCAACATTCTCCCACTTTTGTTTTCTTTCCATGGGGGGCCACAGGAGAGCTTAGTCATTTGGAAAATTCTTCAACACCCATTGTTTCTCTACACTAAGAGAACTTCTGAGTGCTCACAGACTTCGTCAATGCATCTGCAACATTCTTCAAAGTGTCCATATTTACCAGTAACACCCTTTTAGACTCAACTATATATTTCTAACAAAGTGATATTGAACATCAATGTGCTTTGTCTTTGAATGATAAGCATGGTTCTTAGCCAAGAAAATTGCACTTTGGCTATCACAGTCTATCCTTATAGCTTGATGTACCAACCCCATACTTGAACACAATCTCTACAACCAAACTGCTTCCTTGCTTGCATGAGTGGCTGCTATGTATTCTGCCTCTGTAGTTGAAAGAGCCACTATAGACTATCTTTTACTCATCCAACTGACTGCGCCTCCAAATAGGCTAAACACATACCCACTTGTAGATCTTCTTTGGTCCAGATCTCCAGCCCAGTCTGCATCAACAAAACCATGAATGTCCAACATTCTTTCCAATCCTGGTCTTCCCTGGTAGCACAAGCCATAATCACTAGTGCCACTTAAATATCTGAAAACCCGCTTCACTACTGTCCAATGCTCCTTCCCTGGGTTTGACATAAACCTGCTCAATACTCCCACTGCATGTGCAATGTCTGGTCTAGTACAGACCATTGCATACATCAAGCTACCCACCGCACTTGCATATGGAACATGGGACATATACTCCTCTTCTTCTTGTGTCTTGGGACACTGTTCATCAGACAGCTTTACACCTACAGGAATAGGAACATTCACCGGTTTACTATCCTGCATATTGAACCTCTGCAATATAGTCTCGACATACTTCCTCTGGTTTAACCAGAGCTTCCTCTTTGCCCAATCTCTCTTAATTTCCATGCCTAAAATATAGTTTGCAGCACCCAGATCCTTCATGTCGAATTTGGAGAACAGTTGGGTCTTCAAATCTTGGATAATTTCTTTGTCATTTCCAATCAACAACATATTATCCACATACAAGACCAAATAAATAACACGGTCACCAATTAATTTAAAATAAACACAGTGATCCTCCTTGCTTCTGGTGAAGCCAAGTCCCCGTATATAGGTATCAAATTTTTTATACCACATCCTTGGTGACTGTTTTAACCCATACAGAGACTTCTTCAACCTGCATACTAGTTCTTTCTTACCCTTCACCATAAAGCCTTCAAGTTGCTTCATGTAGATCTCCTCTTCTAGATCCCCGTGAAGAAATGTTGTCTTCACATCCATCTGTTCTATCTCAAAATAAAATGCAGCAGCAACAAATAAAAGTAATCTAATAGAAGTAACCTTGGCAACAGGAGAAAAAATATCACCAAAATCAATTCCCGGCACCTGGGAATAACCTTTCGCTACCAACCGAGCTTTGTATTTCTCCACCTTGTCTTCTACATTCATCTTCTTCTTAAACACCCATTTGCTCCCAATGGGCTTCCTTCCAGCTGGAAACTCCACCAGATCCCATGCATCGTTTTTGTGCAAGGATGCCATTTCATCAACCATGGCCTCCTTCCGGTGCTTTCCAATCCTCCGAATCTACCGCCTCCCTGGGCCAGCCTGATCATCACTGCTATAGTTAAGGCAAACCCAACAGAAGTGATGGACTCATACCTTCTCGGCTGCCTTCTTTCTCGAACCGATCTTCAAAGCCGGAGTTTTGGCTCTTCCTCTTCTCGACCTTTCTTCACAGAGTCTCGATTCATACTCTTTTAGGCTCAAACTCTATCTTCGCATTCCTTTGGTATGATTTCATGTTTAACAACATCTTTCACCTCTCTAAACACCACATCTCGGTTGTACACAACCTTCCTTGTTTCTAGGTTCCAAATCTTGTAACCCTTTAAACCATCCTTATACCCAATAAAGATGCACCTTTCAGATTTATTATCCAACTTGGTCCTTTTCTCCTTGGGAACATGTACATATGCATCACATCCAAATACCCTTAGATGTGAAAGAGAAGGTTTCTTACCAGTCCATACCTCATGTGGGGTCTTATCCTCCAACACCGATGAAGGTGATCTGTTAACCAGATAGCATGCAGTCTCCACTGCCTCTGAGCTAATTCTTGTCCTAACCCTAATTACCTATGTTTTTGCCTTTTCCATCATGTTCTGTCTATTCTTTCAGTTCCATTTTGGTTTGAGGTGTATGGAGTAGTCTTCTGTCGTGCTATACCACACTTCTTATAGAACTCTTCAAATTCCTTCTTGCGTAACTCCCCACCATTATCTGTCCTCAGTGCCTTTATCTTCTTCTCTGTTTGGTTTTCCACCAGTGCCTTAAATTCTTTAAATTTGTCAAAGACTTCAGATTTCTTCCTCAAGAAATATATCCATGTATTCCTTGAGAAGTCATCTATGAATGAAACATAGTACACAGACTTTCCCAGTGATGGAACTGACACAAGTCCAAACACATCACTGTGCACAAGTTCTAATATCTTGTTCGCCCTCTTAGCACCAGAAGGAAAACTCACCCGATTCTGCTTCCCATATACACAATGTTCACAGAAATCGAAATCCAGAGAGCAATTAGACATACCTTTTACCATACCATTTCTATGCAGTATCTGAAGGCCCTTCTCTCCAATATGTCCAAGCCTTTGATGCCATAGCATGGTCTTTTCTCCAGACACAGCTAGGCTTTCCGTCCCACTTTCAGGAACCACAGAACTGTTACACCCATCAATAACAATGCTACCTTGTAGCTTGTACAGAGTTCCAGTCCGAACTCCCCGCATTAATACTAGTGCTCCCCGAACCATCTTGCAGGCATCTTTCTCGAACACTGTTTTTACACCTGCATCATCCATCTTGCTTACAGAAATCAGATTTCTGGCCAATGCAGGAATATGCAGAACACCAGGAAGTGTTCTAATCCTTTCACCTTGCAGCTTCAGCTTGACCTTTCCACGTCCGATGATTCTGGCCCTCCTATCATCCCCTAGGAAGACATCACCACCATCATATTTCTCATACTCGCAGAACCACTCCCTATGGGGAGTGAAGTGAAAGGATGCACCTGAGTCAATCAACCATGACTCATGATCTACATGTGTATTTGAAGAAAAAGCCAAATACACATCCCCACCTTCATCCGATGTGGTTTTTGCCTCTGCAGAAGGAGCTTCATCAGATCCCTTTCCTTTCTCAGGAGCTTTAGATCTGCATTCCTTTTTGTAGTGCCCTTCCTTTCCGCATTTCCAGCACACCTTTACAAACTTTCCAGGAGATTTAGATCTCCCTCTAGATTTGATCTCCCACTCGAAACCTTATTCTTGTTTCTGTTCTGGGACCTTCCTCGTACAGATAAGGCATCTCCATTCTGACCCTCCATATTTCTCCGTCTCATTTCCTCCGACAGCAAGGCTGAGACAATGTCATCAAAATTCAAGGTAGTTGTGTTGCTACCTATTGCAATAACCAGACTGTCCCACGAGTCCGGTAGAGAACACAACAAACTGATGCACTTATCTTCATCTGAGATTTTAATATCAACAGATGACAGTTGACTTACCACAGTATTGAAGGAGTTCAGATGCTCTGTCACCGAGTCTCCATCCTTCATCCTCAGGTTATACAGCTTTTTCCGTGTAGAATAGCTTATTCACTGCAGACTAGATTGGCACAAAGTCCCAGTTTTTCCCACAAATTTTCAGCCAGAGTTTCCCTGCATACATTCAACAATTAACTGAGACATAACCGTATTGTGCTCTTAGCCTTCCGATCCAGCCTCGCCATCCTGACATTGCCGTTGGTTTAGTACTCTCTGGATCTATCGCGATCCACCGATCTTTATCCACCAGCCAGATCCTCCATCTTGAGCTTCCACAACTCAAAACTCGACCATTAAATTTCTCTAGCTTCTATATTTCCGCTCGCCTCCTTGAAATGAGTATCAAGAATCGAATCCGGCAGATCTCCCACCGAACGTGGTCTACCTCAGTGTCCGAGCAAAAACCTCAAGAAGAAGGCCCCTTGAAGTCGAAAAAGCTCGATACCAAATGTAGGTTTTAACCCTGAACAGAAATTATCTACACACGAATCTTAAAACAGAAGATAAACAATAGCGAGAGCATAAAACATAAAACAGATAAACACAAAGATTTTCCCCTCGATCCCAAATCGGGACGACCAACTTGATTTTTCATTATATTCCTTTTAGTGTTACAAGACACATATATATACATTCCGAAGCATACATAAACCCCAATCCATTAACCTTGGATTAGAACATAACCGTAGTTCCCTTGACCGGATCTACAAAATACTAGGGGCCGAAACCATCGCACACCAAAACCATGTGCAAACTCATGCAATAAAATCATGGGTGGGTCTCAAGCAGAATGGGACCGCATACCAAAAAATTTCGCCGGCGGGGCCGCCCCGACTCCCCGACAATAGGGTCCCGCGTCTCTCTGCTGCGCCCTCGGCGCAACATACAAATATTGTGGGGCTCGTCAGAGAAAGAATATAACACATACCCAACAAAATTATTTTATCCAAGATATGGTAGAGCGAGGCGCCGTAAGGCTCAATCATATAGGAACTGATGAGCAAGTCGCGAATATTCTCACAATGCCCTTGGGGAAGGTCATCTTCCTAACCTTCAGTGAGAATCTTGGAATCTTGGAACGACCCGATTCTGAGGGTCCTATTGGACAATGAGCTCTGGGAGCTCTGGGGGGCTTTGGGGATAGCTTCTCGGAGATATAAGCAACCACAAGGCTAGGCTTGTCGAACCTTGTTGGTGTGCTTCTACCCCACCATTGTGATGATTGAGTTGGTTCACCTCTCATGATTTGTGCCCCGTATGCATCCTACCCATTTGAGTTCCGGACTCATGGGAAGTACCTCTCATTTGGCCAATGAGGTGGGAAAAGTTAGAGACTAGTAGCAAAGATTGATGGACGCATCAGAGATTGCCGTACTCTCTATCTAGGATGACACGTGTCCAACTACTTGATTTGGGATCAAGATTAGCGAGGTTTCGGACCTCCAACTGACTTTGGGTCAGTGAAACTAACTTCGGGTTAGTATATGACTCTCTTGAGTCCTAGTGAGGTTTCGGACCTCCAACTGACTTCTGGTCAGGTAAACCAACTTCGGGTTGGTATGAGACTCTTTGTGAGTCCTATAGAGGTTTCGGACCTCTGGGCTGAATCTGTGAGTCGGGTATGATGTCTTTGTGACTGACCCACTTCTGTTCTGAAATAAAGAGGCCAGCAAAGCAAGTTACGGCGGGATGATGCACGATGTTTGGATTGCACTAGTGGACGAAGTTCTCCCTAGTTGAGAGGGAGTGTTAAAATTGGACAACTAGGTCCAAACTCCGGGTTGTGCTGCTCAGATGAAGATGCCAATATTTTTATTATTCCTCTTTTCAGAGAGGTGCAAGATCACATCTAAAGATCATCTTAATCCATGAGTGTGAACATTTATTTTGAATTTATTCAAAATATGTGCATGTTGGCCTCCCTTTAAGGTTTTGCATACCCCCAAAGAATTGTGTCACACACCCTCACTGATGGATATAAATTGGTCAACGTTGGAGGACATTTTCACTCATCTCATCCTCACACATTTCTCTCTCCTCATCTGATTGGTTCGATGACCTTGGAGGCTCTTCTCTCCACACATGGGAAAATTCCAGCAACAGCACATTTCTGATTTCGGTCTATGGTTTCTGCAGCAAACTTTGACCAGTGTTGACTTTGGTCAACGCAAGGTCAAAAGGACCTAAAACTCTCCCAAAAGTTCGATTTTCCAAATCCGCATTTTCTGGCACTATTCTCGAGGCAAGACGTTGACTTTGATTTTTCTGCATTGACCTAGCTACTGCTGCTGTTTGCGTTGACCGTTGACTGACATCGTTGACTTTTTTAGTTGACTTTTGAGTTGACCGTTTCGCTGTCCTAGAGGGTTGTGTGACATTGCTGGTTGGCTGACCATATTGGGACTTTGCTGGTTGAAGCATCCTATTGACTGTCGTAACGCACCAACACACTTGTATATTTCTAGCTTGTCTTCTGTCGATCTACTGGTATGTTCTATTAGCATTTTACTTTATTGTTTATGTGATTGCTAACTAATATTGGGAAAAAAAGTAAAGTTGCATCAAGCATAGAACATCTACAAAAATTTACAGGTGATCTAACCAAGCCAGCGCTGAAGGAAGGAGGGCTAACGCAGTGACTGCATAGGGCTCATGCAGAAGCAGCGCAGAGGCAAAGGAGGGTTTCCAGAATTTTGGTTGTAGATCAGTTTCGAAGCCCGAGATCCGGAAACTGACACTGGGAGGTTGTTCCTCAGGGTCCACAGAGGCAAAACGAGTTGGTTGGGGCTGAACGTTGAGCCTGGAAAGGGGTGACGCAGAGGTTGGAAGGTCCAGCGCTAGGACTGCGCAGTGCCTCCCCAGTGTAGGTTTTTCTTCATCCAAATCAGCCAGGAACTCAGTGATTGAGTGAGGTAAATCCTCGAAAATTCTTTTGCCAGTATTTCTCTTTGTAACTAAATTATCCTAGGGGTATTCAGAGATGTATTCAAATATTGCTACTGCTTAATAATAAAACCCTCAGATCTGTTGCACCGGTTTTCCCGCATTGGGTTTTTCCAGAGGCTTAGTCCAAAATAAAGGTGTCATATGTGTGATTGATTTCCTTGTTCAGTTTCCTTGTTTCAGAATCATGAGTATTATAGTGTAGGCTACTTCAATGATTGCTTCAGTATTTCATGTATGATTCAGAAATAATTGTGTAAAGTAAATAACATAATAGAAGAAGTAATCCAGTTCGTTGCAGTAGGATTCCTTAGGTTGTTCAGATCTAAGAATTTTCACATGGTATCAAAGCATTGATGTGAAACAGGAAGAACGGATCTGAATTCTGAAGTGAAGGTTGTTTTTGCCACAGTGCAGCAAAATGATCCATTGAAGGATTGTGCAATTATAGCCAGGAGGGCAGAGATTTTCGTGGTAGTATCTCTCTAAGTGAGTCAACAGAGAGAAAGAGCTTCCAGATCGAGATCTTGTTGTGGCAGAGGGAGCAGCGCAGAGCCTCCACGCAAAAGACAGAGGGACAGTTTTCTGAAGCCGTTGCTAGACACAAAAGCGTCGAAAGGAACCAGAGCACATATTGAGGGAAATTCTTCCTCGATGATTCCTAGGCAAGGAAGTCAACATTTCTCAGTTATTGAGCAGTAGAGGAGCAGCATAACTTACAACTCCATCAGGGAGTGCATAAGCTTGCCAAGAGCTATGTAGTTGGGATGAAGAGGGAGCAGATTCGACAGATTTCCGCTGAGATGGCATCTCACGGACTTCGTGATCAGGATCGGTTGGAGGGCTCCTCCAACTATATTATTTGGAAGGAACGGGCTCAGTTCCTTATGGATGAACATGATCTGAAGGCGTTCGTGGAGAACATGGTAGTTGTTCCTACGGATGCATATCAGCTCAAGAAGTACAAGGTAGATATGGCCACGGCAAAGAGGTTGCTCCTTGATGGTATCAAGGATTAAATCGTCTCACATGTGGTTGGCAAGGTTACTGCCAGAGAGATGTGGGTAGCTTTGCATGACCCATTTGAAGGATCTTCCAAGCAGCGAAAGTTGTACTTAGAGCAGAAGCTTCGTATGATCCAGATGCGGAAAGGGGAGCACGTGGCTTCATTACTCATGCAGTTTCAGGAGATTCGAGACCAATTGTCGGTAGTAGCTGCAACCATGGTACAGATGGCCCCTAACAATGTCACGGAGGAGTGGCAAGTGTTTGTCCAGATCATACTGGTTCGGGCAGCGTTACCTAGTTGGGAGCAGTTGTGGTCATCTTTTCAGGAGGAAGAGCTGAGGAGAAACCTCATCAAGTGCAAAATTGATGGCAACAGTGGAAGCGGATCGAAAACTGTGGAGGAAGAGGAGAACGCAGCCTTGCATCGAAGGGACAGCAGACGCAACGGAAAACCGAAGCATGATGTTTTGAAGATCAAGTGCTTTAGATGTGGCGAGATGGGCCACTATTCATCTCAATGTCCTTTGAAGAATAAGGACAAAGATGAGAAGCATGACCTAAAGGTTGCAACCGCGAAAATTGAGGATGAGTTCGCCATGAGTGCCCACGCTTCTCGAGGAGAGAAGTGGGGTGATATTGAACTGTAGTTCACTCCGAACTTCAGTTGGGCAAGATCCTTGAGGATCCCACTTCATGGATCATTACCTTGCTACGAGAGCCCATATCAGCGATAGTAGGATGGAGGAGTTTTAGTGAGAGTCAAGGAGTGATGGAGACAACAGTGCAGTGGGTAGCAGCGCAGAGCAGAGGTAGTAGCAAGAACACGCTGGGCAATGCGGGTGTGGTGACAAGGTCGATACGCAGAAGAAGAACAACGCAAAGGCACGTAGGACAATAAAGACTTATCAGCAGTCAGAGTCTTCAACACTGAGGTGCATCCACTAAACACTAGTTCAATCTTGGGTGAGTTCAGTTGTTTCTCTCAGCAGCTGAGTTGAAGTGCAGATGCAGTGCTAGAAGTGGAAGTGTTAGCAGCATAGCAGATGCAGCACTTGAGTGGGAGTTGTAGTATAGATGCAACAATGGCAGTGGCAGTGGCAGTGTCATGGGCAACATTACAGTGGCAGCAACACCGCAATGATTGATGGACAGGTTGTCAGATGTCAGCAGCGCAGAGGGTGCTTCAAGATCAGAACAGTATGCAGCAAGCATATTGTTAGAGCACTTTCCTCGCTAAGAGGGAGTGTTGATTTTTGTAGCATAGTCTCCCTCTTAGCGAGAGTTATGTGAGGTGGCTTAGACACACGTATTCCAAAGAACCCAGAAATCGTTTGCGTAAATTCCACTCAGGAACATGTTTTATTAAAATAATAAATTATTTTAATGGTGATAATAAAAGGGCATTAATAAAACAGAGTGTGAATCTTCGAGAAAACATAGATCAAGTCGAGTTATGATCTAGTCGTTGATTAGAGATCTAATCTCAGTCGTTGATGTCTCAACGAAAAGACTATAAAGGAAGGCTTGAGGGCCATTTGGAAAGACACACCGAATTAATCTAGAGTTCGAAATTTCTAGGGCGGGGTTCGCTGAGAAATTCGAGCTAGAAATCTGAGTAGTGAGGGGCAGAGATAGCATCCAGAGAGAGAGATTTTCTCAGGCGATGGAGCATCAGTCTAAGAGAGGTAGAGGAGGGTTTTCAGAATTTTTCTTGTAGATCAATTTCGAAGGTCGGGATCTGGAAAGTGACACCGGGAGGCCGTTCCTCAAGATCCACAGAGGCAAAACAACTTGGTTGGGGTTGAACGCTGAGCCTGGAAGGGGGTGACGCAAAGGCTGGAAGGTCCAGCACTAGGATTCCGCAGAGGCTGCACAGTGCTTCCCTAGGGCAGGTTCTTTTCATCTGGATCAATCGGGAACTTAGTGATTGAGTGAGGTAAATCCTCACAAATTCTTCTGCCAGTATTTCTCTCTCTATAACTAAATTACCCTAGGGGTATTCAAACATTGCTACTGCTTAATAATAAAACCCTCAGATCTGCTGCACCAATTTTCCCACATTAGGTTTTTCTGAAGACTTAGTCCAAAATAAAGGTGTCATATGTGTGATTGATTTCCTTATTCAGTTTCCTTGTTTCAGAATCATGAGTATTATAGTGTAGGCTGCTTTAGTATTCCATGTATGATTCAAAAATAATTGTGTAAAGTAAATTACATAATAGAAGAAGTAATCCAGTTGGTTGCAGTGGAATTCCTTAGATTGTTCAGATCTAGGAATTTTCACATTTCAGGCCTTGCTAGTGCCCCACTTTTTATTTTGGTCATGGCATGGTACTTTGAGGGTCGAATTTTGGGGCCTAGTCCATGTATACCAAGAATATTGGCATTTGGGCCATTGCCCTTTGCCATAGAAACTTTCCATATTCCTTATTCCTTAATACGTCGGTAAAATCCGAAAATTTAGGGGTCCAAAGCTGGCAAGGAGAAGCCTATGTTGCAATAGCTCAGATTTCCCAATGGCCAGATTTCCTTCTAAAGTGGAAATCACATTCGAAGGTGTCATCACTCTTGGCCGTTTGGATTTGATCTTTTCAACCTTCACATGGGGCTTGCGCCACATAACGTCGTTGAGGCCCGTGCCAATCACTTCACATGCAATATAGGTCCAAGAGTCCAAGCATCTAGGGGTGGCAAGGCAAGCACCTATTTGTAACACCCACATGTAACTTGGACCGGATATGGAAGTTGGCCCATTGGCAAAACCGTCTACCAGGCTATCTGAGAGATCCTGGGTTGGCAAAGGTTTTAAGCAGGCCCATATCCACCCTTGGCCAGATTTCATATTATATCCGGGAGTCTGAACTTTCGAGGGTGGCAAAGAATTGTTCAATGCCTAAGGAATATCGGGCCCACAATGTAGGTTGTACTAGCTTTGAATCTAGAGATCCAGGGTTGGCGAAAGGCACATGGCTTTCTACAGCCCATATACAGAGTAAGCTGAATTTCGTTCTTGGTGGTGGAGGGCTAGCCCACGAACAGAACTATGTTGTTGCGGAACCCTTCACCAAGCTATACGGGGGTCACAAAGTTGCACAATCGTGCAAGCCTAGATGCGTTCAAGGCTGAATACACTAATACCACGGTGTAATGTTGGCGTGGCAGTGCCACGGGGCCAGATCAAGTATATGCAGATGCCACGTGATAATATAAGGGTGACACGGCCGAGGTGACATGAAATAACTTTTGATCCGAGACCTAGATTGAGTTAAATTTTATATCATTGGATATCTCTTAACAAACTGATCACCATGGTGATATCATAATTAAATTCCACAAAGATCACAAAAACAAAGTTTTTGCTAACCCATTTTCATAACAGATCTTGGAGATCGGGTCGATAACACCTCCCACATCCCAAAAATAGCCAAAAGGGTGGAAGGTAGTGTTACATGGCAGTTCTTGACCATTATTGGACTTTATCGTATTTAATTAACCATGTCATTATGTAATGAATATCATTTCTTCTCCTTTGTTGCTCTTCAACAATGGGTGCACATCTCTTCTTAAATCGTTCTCCCAATTAGCCCACATTTCGTCGTTCTCCCAATTAGCCCACATTTCGTCTCTTTTTCTGGTGTTCTCCTCTCCTACTCTTTCACAGTATCTCTTGGCCACATGCGGGACAGAAACCTATTAGATTATTGGGATACAGTCGCAGGTTTTCAGAACTATCTTCCTCAAACCCTAAACACTTACTCACTAATCTGATAGATAATTCCGAAATATGAGAATACTTACAAAGCAGCAGCGATGGAGAGCCATCTGAGAAAAGTTGCGTCTCCAACATAAGCCTCACACATAGGCACTGCTTGTACGGCTGCATCGATCGCCGATGCCATCGCTGCCATTTCTGTACAAATTTGAAGCTTTCACACAAATATTCAGTGATCTCTGAGGACAGGACTTCATTAATTCTTTGCGTGTGTCTATCAAAAAATTCAAACCGGAGTCTTGAAATGACCAAATATAGCTCTTCTTTTTATAATAGTTGATTGAATTTATATATATATATATATATATATATATATATATATATATATATTAATGAATTAGTATGATATATTTTAATCGAGTTGTTTTTATTGCGATTTTTGGAAGGTTTTTTTCTTGTCTAATTTTTCTAAAATTTGATCGGTGATGGATAACCTTGCACAATAGAAGTGTCCTTAAGAAATTTTTAGGGCGCTGAATCCATATATACAATCAAAAAACCAAATTTTTTCAAGGCATGGAAACTCCAAAAAGTCTCACTAAATTTTTTCACGCAATTCCTACATGGAAACTCCAAAAAGTCGCACTAAAGACGACTCCTATTTTAATTTGTGTGTAGAGTTAGAGTATGCCTAAAACTGTTTTGTTTTTGTGGTTAAGAGTTTGTTTTTTTTTTAATAATGAAATAGACATTAATGAGTAATTTCAAGTGGCTTGATTTTCCTTATAAAAGTGATGAGTTGGTATAATTGACATATAACAATGAATGATAATTGTCCTCAATATTTGTTTGACAACTAAGTGATGAATTAGCTTAATTGGCATATAACAAGCAATGATAATTGTCCTCAATATTGGTTTGACAACCAACTTACAATAGATTTTCTACTATGTAAAAAAAATTATGTTAACTTGTTTTTATAAGTATGTTGTATTTTAACTTTGTGTTTATTAAATACTATGAGGAATTCACGAAGTTTACATGGAAATATTTTTGGTATTATTCACCTTATTATTGGTAATTGGTAATGTGAATTGATTAAAAAAATAAAAAAATAATATTAAATAAAAGTTCAAATAAAATAAAAGTTTATGTTTTTTTTTATAGATAGTATAGGTTTAAATTTATAAAGGTAAAGTATGTACATTTTCATTTACTTCCATTCATAGTCAAATGGAGGTGTATCCCTTATCTCATACACCAATTCAGTGTATGACTTAGCCTTGACCTTGAAATTATATTATTATTATTATTT
>JAXQQM020091904.1:0-38494 GCA_034641835.2 Pinus albicaulis
ACATATATGAAATATTATATTTTTTATTAAAAACAATATGAATTCAAACTAACTTATCAATAAAATAATAATTACAAAATTTAATACATATATGAAATATTATTTTTATGAATCAGTGAAATTGAAATTAATAAAATGAACTCACTAAACCTTTAAAATAAGATTAAAAAAATAATTAAATATATAAAAAAAATCTTTTGGTTATTTTTGAATGTTAATGAAAAATGTTCATTGTGACTTGATTTAAAGATATATATTATAGTAAATTTATGAGAAGTGTATTTTGAAAGAAAATTAAATAAATAATTTTAAAAGTGTAATATTTATTAGAAATTTGGTTTCTATGATTTATAAAATGTATATAATTTTTTTGGTGATAATCAAATATGAACATATTTTATGGACCTAATTATCAAGAGGACAAAATGAGAGATCTGATTCGAGAACTAGTTTAAATAGATATATATATATATGCTAGCTGTTGCTCATTTGACTAAAATAGAGGAAAAACAAAAATATTTAATTAATTTAATTTAAAAATGAATCAATTAATAATTATATAATATATGATTTTAATATATTTATTTATTTTAAAATGAATTAATAAATAATTATATATTATATAATTTTAATATATTTTAATATATATTTTTTCTAAATTAATAATATAATTTTAATATATATCCTAAAGCTTAATTTAGTTAGTTAATTCAATACATTATTTTTTGAGAATAGCTTTAAATATTATAATTAATAAGAATTATAAAATAAATTAATTTTAATGTATTAAAAATTTCAAAGGTGAAAGAGAGGACAATAGGAAGAAAAAAGGGGTTAAAAAGAACAGCAAAAAGAAGAGAGAAAATCGGGAGGAAAAAAAAAACACCAAGTAAGAGTGCAATATTTATAAATTTTAAACATAAAAGAAAAAATGAATATTTTAAATTTTATTATTTTTAAAATAATGATCTGTATATATATATATATATATTTTAAAATTATATATAATTGTTATTTTTAATTAAAATTATATAGAATTGATATTACTTTAGGGTTATGTTTTAAAATTGTTTTTGTATCATTTGTTTTCTTCAAACATACATACAAATAAGGGTAACCAGGTAGCAAGGTAACTACACAGTTAAGCGTGCTTGAGCCAGATGTTATCTGGGATGTGTGACTTAAGATGGGTGACCTCCAGGAAGTTTTGATTACCTAGTGCAAGTCAAGGAAGTGATGATTGAAGTTATATGATTCATTTCACTAGTTTCAATTCGACTTCTTAGCCTTAATTAGCATCACATAATAAAATGAATGCTAAGTGAATTATTCAAAAATTATGAGAAATTAATTAGTTAAAACTATCTCTCATAAAAATGATCATAGATAAATAACTTAACGTAACTGAATCCAAAAAAATAATTACACCGAAGGTGTTATATTGGAAGAATTCCACCAAACCATCGTCAACATTTTCATTTTTTACCATTCGTTCTGGGCACAGTTGTCATTGTTTTAAGCCGTTGATCTTCTGTTACCGTTGCCGCGGATGCGGGATGGATGTTTGCATTTTGCAGGTTCGAGGGACAGTTGTAAGGTAAGATTTGACATCTCTCTGCGCTTAACATCCCCATCCCCTATGTGCTGGCTCTCTGTCCGCAATGCAGGTGACACGTGTCCACGCTTTTCTGGGGATATTTCCTTTCTGGCATCCAAAGAACATTGAAAATCTTCATCGCTGATACCCACATGATACATCCTCTCAGCTTGTTCATGCGGGTCTCCTCTGCAAATCTCTATTGGGATTTCTTCCGGTAGGTTTTTATGCTTCATAAAATCTTATATGTATATATATGATTGATACCCGTATGTTCATCCGGGTCTTCTCCCCTGCAAACCTTTTTCTGGAGTTTTCTGATTCCACAGTATTCTCCCGGTAGGTTTTCTTATTGATCAGTTCTCTTCAGAACTTGATAAAATATTAAAGCTAGGATTTCTCTATTTTTTCTGTGATTATTCGCAATCAAAAATCTGATTTATCCGGGTTTTCTATGGCTGATTCTTTGAATCGTAGAACAGTTCTTGTGTTTCTGTTAGGATCCCTTCTCCATCACTGTGTTTCCATAGAAGCAAGAACCCCTCACACAATAAACATTAAGTACCCTCAACTCTTCCCTGAGGGCTTTGATTGGGACAAGGAAAACCAGCATTTCATAGTGGGTTCTCTTCAATTTGGTACTCTTCATACAGTCTCAGATGCTGGTATCGCAGAGGATTTTATCAAGCATAAGGACTATGCAAGCAAAGCATCAGTTGTGGGAATCACAGTGGATTCTAAACGGAGCAGGGTGCTTGCTGTGATTCACAGGCCTGCAGACCATAACGGGGAATCAGAATGCGGTGGCAAATGATGTAGCTGTCGACCCGTATGGAAATGCGTTTGTCACAAACTCGGCAGGAAATTTTATATGGAAAGTTACACTAGATGGTCATGTTACTGTCTTTGCAAAAGACCCAATTTTTACTTCACAAGACATTATAGTAGAAGATGATTTGGTTAGATTTTGTGGGCTCAACGGCATTGTTTACAATAAGAGAGGTGCCCTCTTGGTCACCCAGAGCAATTCTGGGAAACTGTTTGAAGTTGACCTGCATGATGGATCAATTCGTCTTGTGCAGACCTCAAAGACTTTGCCTTGGGCTGATGGGATTACTGTGCGGAGAGATGGGGTAGCTCTAGTGGTTTCTCATCATACAGCATGGTTTCTGAAGACCCGTGATAATTGGGGTGAGGCTACTATTGTGGATGAGGTCCCTCTGAATGCCTCCAGGTTTGCCACTGCCATAACTCTGAGAGAAGATGACAGAGCATATGTTTTGAACTGCTATTTGCCTGACACCGTGAATAAGATTAGCCGAGACGTATTCAGCATCGAAGAAATTGAGTTCCCGAAAGAGGCAGCTGGGGAAAACGTATGGCTCATTTTGCTCTTGGTTGCAGGACTTCTATGTGTATTCTTTTGGAGGTTCCAGATGCAGCACTTCGCAAAAAATTTGAGTAAGAAGAGAGTGTGATTTATTGTTTCATAGGTACTGTATTATTTTTGTAAGTTTAAGGGTTAACTGTTAGCCATGGGGTACTTGACTATTTCGTTATAATTGAACTCGTGAGTTAAGCTGTGATTGTCTAATGGTACTTGGCTTGGAGCAATTGGGCATTGCTGTGGCGTAATTGGATAGAGATACTCTCGTTCCATTTCTTTCTTCTCTCTTTATTTCCTTGCATGGGGATATGCAGTTCTTATCCTGGGCCCTCCCTCGGAGGCGGCTGCAAGCAGTAGGTGACATAAATCTGGGCATGTTTAACTCTATAGATCTATCTACAATACTACATGAGTCAGCAGATTCTATTTCTATGGCATGTTGTTCCTGACTAGTAGAAGATTGTGTCATCTGATTTTCTGAAGAGAGCTCACTCTGCAGGACTTTCTTCTTTTCCTTTACAAGAACTTCAACAGTTTGGATGTGCTTTATCGCTCGTTCGCATTCATCTTCAAGGTGTCTCATATGCAGTGTGATATCATCCATGGCATGTTTTCTCTGTTCCTTGTCTTCCTTCATAGACAACAGAATACACTCCTATTAATTTCATACAGTATTAAGATAATTTGCTTACATACATAACGTCACCTATCTTCTGAATACATGGAAGAAACATAATTATTTAACCTAAAAGAGGATATAGGGAGACATACAGCTGACATCTCCCTCCCAAGTTGTATGCCTCGTGTCCTGGTACTGAAATTCAGAGAACAAACAGTCTCAGCTAGATCATCTTCCTTAGGACTTATATGGAGAAGCATAACAACCTTTGAATCATTTCCTGCAAATTAATATCAAGAATTGAATGGGATATTTTATATGCAACATACAAAAAGCATGAAATCATAACATATATTTTCATGTGGGCAATCCAAATAACGTTTATTAACAGAAAGAGTAATGTGGATACCGAGAGAGACTCTGAGTATTTGAGTTAGTTTGCTATTCCTGAAAGTTCAAAGGAATACTAATTGTTAGATTAGAGCTGTTTTTTCAAAGTTACTAGCATAAGGAAGGTCAAAAGCAGCAGGAACCTCTTCATGCTTTGGTATTCAAAGTTCAAGTACCTGTAAGGTATGTGAGGCTGTTTCTTCTGCAATGCACTGATAACATCTCCAAGGGCAGAGAGTGACAAGTTTATAGCTTTTGCTTCTTCCATAGTTTGGCCACTAGCCCCTGTCTTGAGAATACGTTCACTCCCACCTAAATCAACCATCCACAACTTGCTTGTTATGGCGTATGTATCATCACCCCTTGAACCTCTAATGACAATCCTGATCAAGCTGGAAAGAGAAACAGCTTTCATTAGGCAAAGCTTTCTAGCCTACATTTTCTTTACCAATTTCTGAAAAACTATATTTCCCAGTAAGAAAAAATCTGCTCAAAGGTACATTAATATTTCTGGCCTTTAGTGCTATATCTAGAATCTAGATGTCTGTATTTAATACCTATCTTTCCAATGACAGAAATAAAAGGAAGTTACGAATCAGCTGGACTTACAGTTTTTCATTCTTTAAGATTTTGCTGAGGATATCATTCAGAAAAAACAGTGCACAGAAATTAGTAAACATTACTGAAACTCACCTATGTGACCTGCTTGAAGCCTCATTGACATTTGTCCATGCAGTAGATCTCGGTAAAACCATCCCTTTCCCACTCATGCCCTCAACGTGGTTGCACCGAACTCTGAATTACACAAAATTCACCGTCTCCCCTTCCTCTACAAGTGACCAGAAATTCTTCATCAGTAATCAGAAAGATCCAATATAAAAACGGCCGCTTCTGTTGCAAGTTTATAACGCTGTCTTTTATTCTCTTTACACACTGAACATCCGTCACATACGTGGACACAAATAACTCATCGTAGAATATAATTAAAACCAAATATTGCTGCAATTTACTTACTAGCACGATTATAATGTTGGAGCCGTTGCAGTTACTCCAGCAAAAGTGTCACAGTTAGAAAGATGGCATCCTGCTCTGATCATAGATAAATAACTTAACGTAACTGAATCCCAAAAAAATAATATCTAAATAATTATTATATTAAGTTTTTCCACCAACTGATTATTTTTATATTAAGTTTTTCTTCCCAGAGGCATTAATTGACCGAAGGAAATGGAGTGATTGCATGCTTACCTGCATACTGAGGGGGCAGGTAGCCAAAGGTGCCGG
Organism: Pinus albicaulis; assembly: GCA_034641835.2. Lineage (NCBI taxonomy): Eukaryota > Viridiplantae > Streptophyta > Pinopsida > Pinales > Pinaceae > Pinus > Pinus albicaulis. The sequence continues at coordinate 5,278 of JAXQQM020091904.1, forward strand.
CGAGCCTGGTTTCTGCAGAGAATTTTCCATCGGGGACCCGCCTGACCAATCCGAAATCGGAGACCTTGGCCCGCATGTTGTCGTCCAGGAGGATATTGGAGGTCTTGACATCTCTGTGAATGAAGCTTACCTGCGCAAGGCTATGGAGGTACTCAACCCCGCGGGCGACATCGAGGGCAACGCTAAGCTTCATTCACAGAGATGTCAAGACCTCCGATATGGAGGTACTCAACCCCGCGGGCGACATCGAGGGCAACGCTAAGCCTCTGTTTCCAATCCAGTGGCCTCAGCCCAGCCTTCGCCCATTCATACAGATGCAGGCTCAGAGGACCCTGGGCCATATACTCGTACACCAGAACCTTTTCCCCGCCGTCCATACAGTACCCTAGGAAAACCACGAGGTGCCGGTGTCGAACCTTGGTAAGCACGGCGATCTCTGCCTGGAACTCCTTCAACCCCATGCTGCTCATCTTCGCCACCTTCATCCGCTTCACGGCAATCTTGGTGCCGTCGTGCAACTCCCCTCTGTATACCACTCCGAATCCGCCTCGCCCCAATATGTTCACGTCGCTGAAATTGTCGGTTGCCTCGCGGAGCACCTCGATCGACATCACCATGTTGCCGGGTGGCTCGACAACAAGACCGTCGCTTGTGCCACCGTTGCTCATGTAGGACGCCGGACCGCCGCTGCTGTGAGGATTAGCCGCTACAGTTGTCGGGCTCTGCACGCGGGTTGAACTCTGACGCTTCCTCGACGCATAGCAGAAGCACAACCCCGCACTAATGAATACCAGAGCCACTGCGCCGATAACAGCCCCCGCTGCAATCCGTGCTTTGCTCCTCGAGCCGCCCCCGCACTCGCTACCGCCGGCATTGCTGACTCTCGAGGTCCCGTTGCTGTTACCTGGAGAGTCCGGTGAGGCTGGAGATGACCCGGGTAAAGGGGGTTTCCCAATCTGTGGATTGCCGCCTGTCATAACCGTCACACAGGAGGGGAACTTCGGGATTGCACCCGAGAGCTGATTGTTTCTTACATCCAGCTTCTTTAAACTCGGCAGCTGGGTAAGGTTGGAGGGAATCGAACCCGGGAGGTTGTTTCCGCTGAGTATGATCTGCGTGAGCGACGTAAGGTGGTACGTGTGTTTGTTGGTGGTAGAGGTGATTGTTATTTCACAAAAAGAGTGTGACCAAGAATTAACTATAAATACGTGTGGTACGTGTGGTTGTTGGTGGGAGAGGTTCTCAGCTTGACACGTGAGACGAATTAAGTATAAATATGTGTTTTTTAAGCATTAGGTAATATTTTTTTTGTTATTGTTGCTTTTCTTTAAACTACAAAAAAAATATGCTGTGAGTTTTTATTTTTATTTAAAGTAATTAGTAATAAAATTTAGGAGTTTTGAATGTGTGTTTTTTAAGCGTTAGGTAATTTTTTTTTTTATTGTTGCTTTTCTTTAAACTACAAAAAAATATGCTCTGAGTTTTTATTTTTATTTAAAGTAATTAATAATAAAATTTAGGAGTTTTGAATGTGGAATTTCATGGTAGGACAATTATTAATTGAGTTGAGTTATATTTTCCAGCGGAATTTGAAAATGGTTAAAATTGTGAACATTTCATAAGCTGACCTAAAAATGTTGAATCCTTATAATCGAAAACTTACCCTTAAACAAAACTTGTTTCCCAAATTCCCACCAAGCGCTTTAAATGCTATAATCATTAATTAGTCTTTCCCATACTTCACAGCTCACGTTCGGTCAAACGTACATTCTCTCCCAACGGCTGAGAAAAAAGATCATGAAAGTTTTGAGTTGATGTCTGACGGGTTCCACTCATAACGTACCGGGTCAGGGTGCTATAATCAACGCTTACTCGTCCCATTTTTTCTAACAACCGTGAGAATCATTGTCTTTACTCAGTGTATAAACCCTCTTAAACTCTTACCAAGCATATAAACCCTCGCAGACTCTAATTCATCTCACTAGTTGATTGTTTGGAATGATGGAATCCGTAATTGACGCCATCCACCTCAGTAGTTAATTGTTTGGGATGATTGACTCCGTAATCAACACCATCCCCTGTTAGGGATAAATTTGTTGAAACATTTATTCCTGATAGTTACAAGGGCATGTTGCCATGTCTCGTTCCTATTTCTCTATTAGCTAGATGGGGTGGTACGTCTGTGTTATCTTCTATATCTTGAATAAGCCAACTTACTTTCTTATGCTTTGAATGTCTCTCATTAGAGTAATTGTCATCCTCCTAGTCACTAGTTTCAAGTTTGGGCAACATTCCAACAATTATTCCTAATAGTTACAAGGATATCTGTATATATGGATTTAGCAGTCTGGAAAATCTTTCTTGATTTGTGTTATTTAAACTGGTTTTTTTACTGTATATATGGATTTAGCAGCCTAGAAAACCTCTAGTGTACTTGGTTTTTTACAGTATATATGGATTTAGCAGCCTAGAAAACCTCTAGTGTACTTGGATTCAGTAAATTTCTCTCAGATTTAGATCCGAAAAACTTCCAAAAACTCACACTAAAGACAACTCTCTTCTTTATTTCTATCACTGGAATATGAGGATCCTAGAATCTAAGAATCAATAGAATATTGTATGAAGGTTAAAAGACTTATATCTATATATATGTGTGTGTGTTTTATACACACACACACACACATGAAACGTCTTTTTTGCCATTATTAATTCCTAGATTTTATTTTTATTTTTAATTTGGCTTTCAAAAAATATTGTAAAATATTTTTACTACTAGTCATAATTTAAAGGTTAAAATTTATTTTAGAAGTAGTTATACTCTTTATGCCATTTTAACTAAATTAATTAATTAAAAACATATTTTATGAATATGAGTTATAATTTTTTTGGATATATTAGTAAGTTATGTATTGGAAGATAATATTATAACAAGAAGTTGAGGATGGGCCTTGTTAGCAAGGTATCCCAGGATCAAACCTCTTAGGGGTGGTTGTGCAAAATCTCCATGAATATGAATTTCCATATTTAAAATTATTGTTACATGGTTTTTAAAAATAATAACAATAATAATAATGAGATTTTTTTTAATCTTGGCAATATGTGATGTATCATAAGATAAATGTTTTTATGTTTATAGCTATTCAAGAACTATTAAATTTATATAATTGCACTGATTCATTCTTGAATTTAGACAAACACCAATAATTTTATTTATATAGTTGTGTTATTTCTTAAATTCAAACATATCTTTGCTATTTATAGTTACTATTGTTGTGTTATTTCTTAAATTCAAACATATCCTTGCTATTTAATTTATATGACTATGTGAGACAAAAGAACACACTCTTTAATTTAATGACTATGTGAGATGAAAGAACACACTCTTTACACCTTGAAGGTAATTACTAGTTTTTAATCCGCATGACCAATTTTGTCTCTAGATATACATTTTATGGAAATGAATTCACCACCATCAAGAACCCATAGGGAACCATCAAGAACTTATAAGACACCCAAAATCCCTTGACATGTACCTTTGTACCCAAGATTTTCAAACAAATATGAAATCGTACCAGAATTTCTAGCCTCTTAGACTAGTCTATTTTCTTAGCTTTAAATTGAAATTCAAATGAAATCTATATTGATTTATATAGGGCACCACAAATTTGTCTCCATGATAGTTTTCTTGAAATAAAAAAATCAGAATGCTGGAGTGTTTTAATAGTTTTTTTATGGTGGAAATGGATTTATCACCATCAAGAACACCTAGCCACCCAAAATCTTGAAGTTTGACAACTGTAACCTAGATTTTGAAAAAAATCTGACAGATTTTTTCATAACTTGCTAGAATTTCCATTATTTTCATGGCTAATGAAAAATTTGTAGACTTTTTAGACCAAGCTTTTATATTAACCGTGTGAGATTTTTGATGAATTTTTAGACCAAGTTTTGATGAAATTTGTAGAATTTTTAGACCATGGCTAAACAAACAGTGCATTTGGTGGGGAAGTGAGGGAAATTTGGAAAAAAATCCTCTTTGGTTAGAGAAGAACGAAGATCACACATGGAAAAGGGCTTCTCAATATGGGAATGGCAGTGTGTCACACTTTGGAGCTGAGTTGTTAGGCTTATGTAGGCTCCATGACATGGTAATATGCAATGATATGAGAGCTTGGCCAACATCCAATGGCACCACCTGTAAAACATAGAATGGTCAAAGTGTGGTGGACTATGTAATATGCTCTCAGAGCCTTAACTGCAAGCTGTTAGAGTTCAATATTGAGGCTTGTCCTATAGAGATGAATCATGGCTATATGTATCTTTATATTAAGTTAGGTATACACTCAAGTGGGATATAGGAAGGGCAGACCCAACAAGGTCATAAGAAAATGCATGCAAATGCAAGAATCCTCATAAATCAAGAAAACCAAGAGCTCTTTGTTGTTGCTTTAGAAAAACACTTTCAGGGGGGGAAAATCAACACAAAAAAAAATGAAGACAATTCAAAAATAGAATGCATGGGCAACAACATGTTGATCCCTCTAATCCACAAAGCCTTAAAGGTGTGCAAAAGGTCTCAGCCTAATAAGAGGATCTCAAACACCTTTCCAACTAATCCTTGGTTTGATGAAGAGTGAAAAGCGGCTAAAAGATCCCTCAAGGAGAAGGAGGCAGATAGTGAAAGCAAGAAAAAGTATAAAAATTTTGATAAAAAGAAAAAAAAATTATGTGACTGCAAGAAGAAAGGATTTAATCTATTTGGGAAAGCACAACCCCAAAGGATTTTGGCGAGAAATACAACAAAAGAGAAAGCAATTAATAATAATATCTCAACTACTCATTGGGTGGAATATGCAAAGCTTCTTTATGAGAGAAATCAAGAGAAAAGTAGCCCCACCATAACCAACTCCACAATTGTATTATTTTCGATGGAGGATGTCAAGCGAGGTATACAAAATTTAGCGAGTGGTAAAGCCCAAGACATTGATGGGTTACAGGCAGAATTCTTAAAATGGGGTGTTGATATCTTGGCCCCAATCATCAAAAGGATCCTCAACAACATCACAAAACCCATACTGAAAGCTACCTTCATGCTGATTCTTACCATCAACCTGTTCAAAAATTTGGTGTCCTCAACACTCTTGCTGTAAGAGCCCTGAGAATATCAAACAAGGAGCACTTGGAGGAAGAGATCTCTCACCTTACTCATGTTTTCCTAGGTTTAGGTTATAAGGAAAGAGAAATCAAGAAAGCCATAAACAGAGTGAAAAACGTTGTCGTGTCCAAGAAGTGCCAGGACCCCCAAGAGAGGGGTGGAAAGGTTTTTCTGCCATATATCAGGGGTGTGACAGATAAGATTGTTAGGGTTTTGGGGAGGAGCAACATTTTTGCAAAATTCTCAGCAGCAGGCACCATTAGACAAAAGATGCGCTCAGTTAAAGATAGCATTAGTGAGGGTTAGCTCAAAGGTGTTTACAAGATTGTCTGTTCTTGTGGGAAGTGTTATATTAGCGAAACAGGGCGCTCTCTGCAAAATCATTTGAAAGAGCATGGTGCCGATATTAAACATGAACGATCACGAACCTCGGCTCTTGCTGATCACTCCTCAAAAACAAAACATCACTTGCACCTTGAGGATGCTAGAATTATTGCAAGGGAGGAACACCATCAGAGACGTAAGATTAGAGAAGCACTGGAGATTATAAAACACCCGCACAACATCAACAGGGACGGAGGTTATGAGATTAGTGATAGTTGGCGACGACTTATTAGACAGATTTGCTCCCTAGGTTCGTCCTCATCCAAGGTATAATGTTGCAGGTATTCTTCTTCCTCCTTTTAGTTTTCTAGTTTAGGGTCGTGGCGGCTCAAAAACTCTTATTATGCCACTTACTCATAATAATTAATTTTTATTCTATTAATAAAAATTAATTAATTATTAATTATTATGAGTAAAGGAAAATTAAAAATAAATGGTACTCTTTATTATTAAAAATCTTGTTAGTAAATTATGTCACTTACTCATAATTAGTAATTTCATTAATTAATTTTTATTCTATTAATAAAAATTAATTAATTATTATTTATTATGAGTTAAGGGAAAATTAATAATTAGTGGTACTCATTATTAAGTTTTAGTATTACAATTTATTAGGAATTAAATGTGGAAAATTAATGGTGCTCTTTATTAATAAAATTAAAATTCTTGTTAGTAAAAATTTTTTAGTAAATTTTGCCACTTACTCATAATAATTAATTTTTATTCTATTAATAAATTTTAATTAATTAATATTTATTATGAGTTAAAGGAAAATAAAAATTTATGGTGCTCATTTTTAAGTTTTAGTACAGTTTTTTAGGGATTAATGAATTAAAAGAAATAATTGATTAATAATTAATTTTAAAATTAGCGCTTAGTAGGGTTTGATTGGTTATTATAGGTTTTAGAAATTTTTTTTTTTTTTTTTAGGAATTAATTAAAATAAAAATTAGGAGAAAATTTTTAAATAGTTGGTATATTTTTTAGGGTTAATTAATAAAATTTGATTAAAACTCATTTAGTAGCATATATTTAGGTAAAATAAAAATAAAAAAATCTTCTTATTTTCCTCTCATTAATAATTCTTAGACAAATTGAATCTATATTAGATGTTAGATTATTTTAGGTTTTTTTGTTAGAATTAGAATTAATTCATTAATCATAATTATTTAAAAATTTTGATGATTTATCATATTAAGCTTAAGAGGGTTAGAGATTAATCTGAATAAAAATTTTAATTAAATTTTTTTTTTTAAATTAAATTTTTTTATAAAATTTTTTTAATTAAATTATTATAATATTATATAAAAAAGTTTAATGAGCATGACTTAGTGTCGGCTCCTCTTTTCATATTCATTGGCCTTCACCATTTATACCTTGAATTCTTGCGACCTTCTTTCTTCCTTAATTCAATTCTCGTCCTGAAAATGGATCCACGTAAGGATTCGAAACGTCGACATCTGTTTTATGGTACTGTGGATGATCCGGTTTCTGCAAATAACAACATCACAAAAAGAAATTTTCCAGTGGAATGGTCAAAAAGTATCGCTATCCCTCTTTACAAAAGTGGAGACATCAATAATCCCTCTAATTATCACACTATTATGGTTAATCCTCTTCTTGGAAAATTGTTTGGGAGCATGATGGAGCGTAGAATCAGCAGTTGGGCAGAAAAAGAGGGTAAAAGAGAAAAAGGACAGACTGGTTTTAAGCCAAGGGATTCTACAATTGATCATTGCATCACTCTTAAGCACGTCATTGAAAAAGTATGAGACATTCAGGGTAAGGAAGCCTTTTGTTGTTTTGTTGATTTCAAAAAAGCTTTTGACACTATTCCTAGGGATAAGCTTTGGAAAAGAATGAAAGAGCTTGGAATCCCAAATGAATATAGAGTGGTTGTCCACAAATTGTATGAGAAAGTTAGTGGTAAAATCAAAACTAAAGAGGGCTTTTCAGAATGCTTTGGTAGTGACATTGGGGTCAAGCAAGGGTGCCCCCTTTCCCTCACTCTATTTCATTTATATATTGATAAGCTATAAGAATGGCTAAACAACACCAGTGGAGAAGGTATTAAACTAGCATGGTATGTCGTAAAGCTACTTCTGTATGCGGATGATCTTATATTAATGGCAAAATATGCGCATGGTTTGCGAGAGAATTTGAAAGCATTAAAGCTTTTCTCCCACGAAGTCAGGATGCAAGTAAACACTAGTAAAACCAAAGTCATGATATTCTCTTTGAAACGAAAAAAACAACAGGTTAGGTTCATATTTGAGTAGAAACCTCTGGAGATAGTGGAAGAATACAAGTACCTAGGAATTGTTTTTCACAATAGGCTCAGTTGGGAGACATGCATAACTAAAAGGATTCAAGGAGGGTGGAGAGCTTCTTATCTTCTCCAGAACAAATGCACGGAAGCATAATTGTGGGACTAGGGAATCATGAAAACTCTATTTGGAGTGTCGGTTACCTTGGTTGTTTTATATGGAGGTGAATTTTGGGGCAACAACATGTCAATCACAAGTGGAGACAAATAGAAAGAATTCAAAAGTAGTTAATCATTAGTAACATCAAAGTCAAGGGAATAGTCATATATGATATCCTGCTAGCTAAGGCTGGAATGTTTTCGATGGAAGCTTCAACAATCATTCGTTTGTTAAGTTATCTAAAAAATGTGGAAAATATGGAGGCACAACATTGGCCCAAGATGATTTACACGGAGGAGCTAAAGCTCAGGAAGAAAACATGGAGGAAACTAAATGACAAATGGGTAAGCAAATGGGGAATTAATTGGCAATATTTTCCTAATGCTAAAGAGGAGATAAAAAATTAAGTGGTTGAAAAATTCAGCACTGCCATGTGGGAAAAATAGGGTCGTAGAAGAAAAAGTGATATATGTCAAAAACTTCAACCCGTCATAATTGCATGAAGAAAAGACTTATTTGAGTGCGACAATCAAGGGAAAAGAAAAAAATTTAATAGCACAACTGAAGACTAGATCTCACCATCTTAGGTGCGAGACATGTAGATGGATAACACCCAATGAAGAATGGGAAGAAATAATTTGTATCTTTTGCACGTTAGGAGCAGTTGAAACTGAATGACACTTTATCATGGAAGATCCAGCTTATGAGGACATTGGTAATCAGTTTGAAAGTGATTTAAAAATGGACAATTTGAGTACGTTGTTCGAGGAGACAAGGCTTCTCACAAAACTGCGAATTTCTTGATCAAAATTCACAGCAAAAAAATGCTCTGCAGAGAAACTTGAAAATGTAATGTCTTGTTTGAAGTGGAATGTAGGTCAAACCGTTGAGTCTAGTAAACATTATTAAAATATATCTGGTGGATGTTATTAAAATATATCATATCAGATCAAATGAGATCCATATTGATTTATATTTACCGTGTCGATGTTTACTTGGGGGATATAGGTCTTCGCCATGACTGCCAAGAAAACTCCGGGGGCTGGAGGATTTAACTAATACGATTGTCGTTTGTGCGACAATTGTTTTCGAACTCAAATCAATGAACGGGGACCGGTTGTGGTGGGGCAAGCCTTGTTTCCTTGGCTATAGGCCCATTAATGCTTCAATAGTACCAATGCCCATCCCCATGGCCATGCCATGCAGACCAGGAAACAAGTACCATTTAATGGCGGATAGCACATATCATTTATTACTGCGCCTGTCTGCACGAAACGTCTGAGGCTCGTCATGAGTCAAATAAAATTGAAGGTCTTGGAACATAACGCATGCGTTCTTGACGTGCATAAGAGAATTTCAGCCGTTTCATCCAGTTGTTCAGCAGTTTCATCCAGCGGCCCGTCGTTTGACGGAAACTGCTCTCCGGCATTATCGGTGTCAGGTCACTTGTCGCGAAACCGCCTGCAGTTTGCAGTGGCATCTTTGGAAATCGCTGAGAAGCGTTTTTTTACTTGCGTTGATCTCGAGAAGTGTGCAACGGTGCGAGCCGGTTTGACCGTTCTGCATTTAGCGGCAAAAGAAAAATATTCTTCCTCTTTATATAAATATTAGGATTTTGTTTTTGTGTTGGGTTAAGGGTTTGATGATGCTTTTTTTTATTATGGATAATTGCAAAATCCAACTGTATGCACAGCCTATGATCGACATCTAACATTTGTGATATTTTTAATAAAAATATTTATTATAGTTTATTTTAGAATTTGTAAAATGCAAGTTTTTAAAGTTTAGGTTCTGCTTTTAATATTAGGATTTCATTTAACTTTTAACTTTGATTTAGATTTTAGGTTTAAATTTTTAAAATATGTTTAATATTATATTTTCGTGTAGTCTACCGAGGCCGCGTTTTGACCCAGAATCCGGTAACGATTTTCAGAAAATCCGACAAAGATTTGCCCAAAATCTTGTTTACAGTTGTTAAACATTAGTATTTTGAGTGCCCCAGGGGTTTTTGATAGTGCTGAATCCATTTCCACTATCAAAAATGGATTCCAATCACTGCAACTACCTGATTTTTTAAAATTTAGTTGACCGGATTCCTGTAGATTTCTGCCGTCCGAGCCAAAACACGGCCTCGGTAGACAACTCCTTATATTTTAGGTTTTATATTTTAAGTTTAGATTTTATGTTTTAAGTTTTGAGTTTTTAAGTTTAAAATTTAGGTTTGAATATTAGATTCTAGGTTTAAGTTTTAGATTTTCTTTTGGTTTTATATTTACTTTTATGGTTTTTAAGTTTATAAAGTTTAATATTAAGCTTTTATGTTTAGGTTTTAGATTTAATATTGAGTTTTAGATTTTAAATTTTGAAAACATGCTTAATAATAATATGATTTTTAATCTTTACATTAATATAATGATTATTAACAATATTATTATTATATATTATTCACAATATTTTAAGTTTAAATACTAATAAGATTAATATTAATTATTATATAATATTAATATTTTAGAAATGACAACAAATTTATTATTATTGATGAGTTCGAATTCAAAACGATAGATACAAATTTCTTCTACAATCAGTATAATAGAAAATCACAAGATAGAAACACATGTAGTGACATGCAACCATCAAAACACAAGGAAAAGCTAAAGTCTATTTCTATAGTTCCCAAGGAAAAAATTGCGGCTTTAGTGGGGTTCGAGTGGCCAACATTGAATGGAGGTAGTTTCTTAGGTGGTAGCATGAGGGAGGCTGAAAAGAGGCAACGCTGGGAATGGAATGTGTGTGTATGTTTGTTAGGGAAATTAGGCAACTTCACAGCTGAAGGTAGGTACTATAGGAATTGAATTATCGATTGCAAGGATTGAATCGTAATGCAAAAACCTGTCGCGGGTTTCGAACTTTTAGTTCACTGAACTCTTCTGATCAAAATATTTTTACTTGGAAAATGAAGAATTACGCTAAATATTTTGCTGACAAATGTAACCCTAGAGGCACAATTATCTAGTGACTAAAAGGATCATTATGTACTCTCGAGATTCATAACAAATGTTGTCTTAAATAATGTAGAATATTGAACACTAAAAAATTCTGTAGAATAATGTAGAATATTGAACACTAGAATATTCAATATTGAACACTAGAATATTGAATATTGAATAATGTCTTAAAAAATTCAAATTAGGATATTATTAAAGAATTGTTTACTTTATTTTTTTCCAATCGAAACTAAAAAAAATCAAGTTAAGTAATATATTTAAAATTTGTTTAGATTATCTCTTTCAAAATTCCATTAATTATGTCATCTGGCTTTGTAATGTTTGATACAACTAGCATTTTGCATGTAAATGTTTGTCATTACACTATAATTCAATACAATTTACACTATAAACTAATACTATGACCTTAATTCGATGTTTGAAGTTCCATTCTCATTACTATGTGACATATGGAATGATTCTTGGATTTAATATTTATAGGTAGATTTACATGAGAAGAATATGTTAATGTGTGTATGAATGAAAGACAAGTTTTCAATATAAAAGAATTGAAAATGCACTTTTCTTATTGAGTGGGCTCAAGAAACTATGTTTTCTCTTAGTAGTGATCTTGGATGGAGTTATAGTATTGAAAAACATTATGTTCTAAATTGTTCAATGCATATGCTTGCTCCAAATTTGTAGGTATTATGGATCTAAATTTCTCATGATTTGATGAGTTAACATGTTTCATCTCATCATATTCAAATAATGCACTATATGGTCGTATATTGGTTGATTCAACATTATCAATGTTTGTTTCATTATAATAATTTATATTGGGAGGAGAATCAAAGCATGGTGGAAGCTTTTTTTGGATTTCTGGGCCCAATATAGGTGTTTCATTCAAATTAAATAAAAGTGTATGCCTTTCTGTAGTAGGATTAGTGACATTAGGTAGTACATTTTCACCCAAACTAATGTTACTCACCAACATCTCAACTTTCTGTACATGTTTACAAACATTTCCATTCAAGGCCCAATTGCAATTACAAAAGTGTAGATTGCAACCTTTATATATGACATTGTACCAAATATCACGTGTATGTTTTTGTGGGCAAAAGCATACATAAATGTTACACATTCCAATGAGGATACAAATAATGCCATTGAATCTTATCATCGACATATCAAGGAAAGGTACCTAAGTGAAAATAATAATGCATGTCATATACGTGTTGATTGGTTAATATATGTGTTGTTGACAACGGTTGTAATATATTACAATCATATGCAACATTTAAAAGAAGCTAGTTTCGTATGGCCTAGAAAAATTGAGGAACAATTGAATTCATCCAAGTGTAGAGCTAGCCAAATCCCAAATGAAGATTGTGTGCCTGATGAAAAGAGTAACAATGGTTATTGGCTTTGTAGCCAAAATAAGGATACACGTGATATTTGGTACAATGTCATATATAAAGGTTGCAATCTACACTTTTGTAATTGCAATTGGGCCTTGAATGGAAATGTTTGTAAACATGTACAGAAAGTTGAGATGTTGGTGAGTAACATTAGTTTGGGTGAAAATGTACTACCTAATGTCACTAATCCTACTACAGAAAGGCGTACACTTTTATTTGATTTGAATGAAACACCTATATTAGGCCCAGAAATCCAAACAGAGCTTCCACCATGCTTTGATTCTCCTCCCAATATAAATTATTATAATGAAACAAGCATTGATAATGTTGAATCAACCAATATACGACCATATAGTGCATTATTTGAATATGATGAGATGAAATGTGTTAACTCATCAACTCATGAGAAATTGAGATCCATAATACCTACAAATTTGGAGCAAGCATATGCATTGAACAATTTAGTAGACAAAGCATGTCAAGAATACAACATAATGTTTTTCGATACTATAACTCCGTCCAAGATCACTACTAAGAGAAAACATAGTTTCTTAAGCCCACTCAATAAGAAAAGTGCATTTTCAATTCTTTTATATTGAAAACTTGTCTTCCATTCATACACACATTAACATATTCTTCTCATGTAAATCTACTTATAACTATTAAATCCAAGAATCATTCCATATGTCACATAGTAATGAGAATGGAACTTCAAACATCGAATTAAGGTCATAGTATTAGTTTATAGTGTAAATTGTATTGAATTATAGTGTAATGACAAACATTTACATGCAAAATGCTAGTTGCATCAAACATTACAAAGCCAGATGACATAATTAATGGAATTTTGAAAGAGATAATCTAAACAAATTTTAAATATATTACTTAACTTAATTTTTTTTAGTTTCGATTGGAAAAAAATAAAGTAAACAATTCTTTAATAATATCCTAATTTGAATTTTTTAAGACGTTATTCAATATTCAATATTCTAGTGTTCAATATTGAATATTCTAGTGTTCAATATTCTACAGAATTTTTTAGTGTTCAATATTCTACATTATTTAAGACAACATTTGTTATGAATCTCAAGAGTACATAATGATCCTTTTAGTCACTAGATAATTGTGCCTCTAGGGTTACATTTGTCAGCAAAATATTTAGTGTAATTCTTCATTTTCCAAGTAAAAATATTTTGATCAGAAGAGTTCAGTGAACTAAAAGTTCGAAACCCACCGCAGGTTTTTGCATTACGATTCAATCCTTGCAATTAACAATTCAATTCCTACAGTACCTACCTTCAGCTGTGAAGTTGCCTAATTTCCCTAACAAGCATACACACACATTCCATTCCCATTGTACTCGTATTCTTCTTTTCTACTAAAAACAATCCATTGAACAATCCATTAATGTTGTTGCTGGTTCTAATATGTTGTATCATAGATAAAACATTTCACTTTAATAATATTTTGATGGTTGTATCACGTGTATCATTTCTATCATATGATTTTCTATTCATTAAATTGAAAATTTATCTCATTTGATTAAATAATCAATAATAATAAGTATTTGTGTTTCTAAATATTAATATTATATAATATTAATAAATGATAATGATATTGAACTTAAATATTATAATGTAATAATAATAGGATAAAATCCTCATTAACAACAAAGCGGTTATGTTTGTATTGGACGACAATAAACACTCCTAAGCAGTTCTAACAATCTGAAGCCCCGCTTCATTGTCTTTCTCATTTGCCACAGTATCTAGGATGTTGATGTGACTATACCATTGTTTCTTACAGATATTCCTTGTTGCGAGTTCCACAATTTTCCCAGCTTTGTGAATGCAGACAAATTGTTGTAATAAAATGCAGAAAAACATGACTAATCAAGGTAAAACAGGAAAAATTTGACAAAAAAAGCTAAGGAATGGGGGCCCAATCCTCATGTTCGTTTTTCAACAAAGAGCTGGTGGGGAGAAGAGCTGCCTTTTTTGCTTCAAGATCAACATCTTTATTATTTTCTTGGAGCACATGAAAAAAATTGGCCTTTTGGAGGGTTTTGGAGATAGCATTAATTCACTTTATCAATCTAGCAAAGTTGATATCCTTCGGTTCAGCGCCATTCACCAAGCATTTGATGATTGATTGAGAGTCACCAACCACTACAAGATCTTTGATGCCAAGATTTTTAACTTGCATGAGGCCTTGAAGGAGAGCAAGCGCCTCAGCTTGAATGCTAGTAGAGTGATCCAAGCCCCAGGCGAACCTGTGAACAACAATGCCTTCATTGTTCTTAATCACACCACATGCCCCAGCTTTCCTGGGGTTACCTTTAGCAGCTCCATCAAAGAACAAGAGGGGGGAGGATTGCTTAATGAGACAATCAGAGAAGTCTTTCTCATTAAGTCTAATCTGCCAGCTTTCTTTAATCTTATTTTTCCTTGGATTTGCTAAGATGGTGAAGCCCATCGAGTTACTCCAATCCTTATCGCTCTGGCTGAGATTAGAAGCTTCTAAGTAGCTATCCAAACTTTCTTTAAGCTAAGCTTTGATTTTAGCTATAACGGTTTTTATTTTCTGCTCCTTATCCCTTAAAGTTATGTTGTTACTTTCAAGCCAAATTTTCCAACAGGTAAATTTTGGGAGTGAAAGCCAGATGGCTTCAAAGCTGTTGTTCTTATGGGAACCACCAGGATATTTGAATGGCCAATCGGCAAAGAGCTCAGGGATAGAGCTTGGAAAAATGAAGCTATCACCACAAGGGGGCAGAATCTCGTGCCAAACCTCAACAACAAAATTGCAACTCAACATTACGTGACTGATACTTTCTTCATCCGCCCAACACATCCGGCACCTAGATGGGCCTTGAAATCCTCTTTTTTTAAGCCTGTCATCAGTGAGATTTCTGTTATGGCACATGAGCCAACAGAAATAATCGACTTTTGGAATTGTTTTTAATTTCCAAAGGCCTTTCCAGACAGCAGGGTTTGGGGGTATGTGAGGTATTTCCAATTGCTCAACGTTTCCCATAGCGACGAAGTAGCAGCCTGAAGGACCCCAACCTCGCTTGTCAGATTGATTGCAGAGAATCGGCGCTCGACCGTGTAGCAGTGACAGAAAAACTTCCCACAAATTTTTCAAATTCGGTGGCACTTGAATATCGATCCAGCCTATCCATCTGTTCTCCAACCAAAGCGATTTTAAAACTGCATTTGACATCCAGGAACGAAGAGGCCGCAGGGAGGCCACCTCAGCAAGTGGTTGATTTATCATAATCCTGTCTTGTCATAAATCAATTGATTTTCCATTCCCAAGCACCCAGAACGTGTTCTTTTGGATGAGCGGAGTGAAGTTAAAACACAATTTTGCCAGATGCGTGCAAGAAACAGATCGGGGATTGTCCAGGTAGCACTTTCTTGGACCCAAGAAGTATTTTCGCCACAATGCCTTCTACGCCCAGCCTGGATTGGTGTCAACAATACGCCAGACGATTTTGGCACCCATAGCAGAGTTTTGCGCATGAAGCGATTTCATATTTAATCCTCCTTCCAGCACAGGTTTGGAGATCTTCTCCCAGCTCACCAAGGGAATGCGTTTTTCATTACTTTTTCCCCCTTTTCAGAAGAAGCGCCAGATGAGATCATCCAATTTCCTGAGAACACCGGAGGGCGCTAACAGGACTGAGAATTTGAAAATGGGTAGGCTGCTGAGCACCGATTTTACCAATACAATTTTTCCTGCCAAGTTCAGCCAAGAAAGACCCCAAGCCTTAATTCGAGTTTTGAACTTATCGATGAGAGGAGCCCAGTCTTTGCAAAAGGCAGATTTGAAAAAGACTAGAAGTCCCAAGTATTTAAAAGAAGACTAGGAAGCCGAGCCTGGAAAGCCTAGACACCAGGAGATGGCTATGAGCAGACTGGAAGATATATTCCAGCTGTAAACATGGCACTTCCCTTTGTTGAGCATGCTGCCATAAGCATCACAAAACTTGTAGAGGGCATCTTTGAATTTAGAGGCAGAGTGCAGCAAAGTTGCGCCCATCAATAAGGTGTCATCAGCAAACAAAGCGTGATTGATATTTCTTACTCCTCTAGCTATGCTTAGTCCCAGAATTTCCTGCTCTATCATTTCCTTATTCAAGTAAAAACTTAGGACAGAAGCTTGAAGGACAAAAAGATGAGGGGAAAGAGGACATCCCTGACGAAGCCCACGCGAGGCTTTGAAGAAGCCTGTAGCCCTCCCGTTCACTAAAGGAGCGATCCAAGGCTCAGAGATGCATGCACTGATCCAATTTATGAAATTCTCCCCGAATCCAAACTTTCGTAAGACTCTAACGAGGAAGTTGTGTTTTACTCGGTCAAATGCATTTGCAAGATCAAGCTTTATTACCATTCCTTTCTCTTTGCGCTGAATGCTAGAATGGATCGTCTCTTGCACAAGAATGAAATTGTCTACTATCTGTCTTCCCTCCACAAATCCTCCTTGATTTTCCGGAATAATTTTGGGAAGAATGCCTTTCAACCTGTTTGCAATAACCTTGGTTATGATTTTGTATCCAATATTGCATAGCGAGATAGGTCTGAATCTATTAAAGACATTAGCTCCCTTTTCCTTCGGAATGAGGGCTAGGAAAGCAGAGTTGGTACTACCCCCAATTTTTTGGCAAGATTGAGATTTCCTAACCATTTTTCATAAATATTTTTCAAATATTTGCCAGTAGACTTGAAGAAATCTAGTAGTAAATCCATCAGGTCTAGGGGATTTTTCCAGATTCATCCCAAAAAGAGCTGTCTTAATTTCTTCCTTGGACACTTTCGCTTCCAAAGATTTGTTCATATTGGAAGTTATCTCGTTGGGTATCACTTCTAAGAAGGTGTCAGAGTGGATCCCAGCTTCTTCCTCACCTTACAAATTCTTAAAGTGGTTGTAGGCAGCCTTTTTAATGCTCACGAAGTCCTTGTGAACAGCATTCTCGTCTATGATTTCGGAGATTGTGTTGAAATTTCTTCTTGCATTAGCTTGCCTATGGAAAAAAGAGGTGTTTATATCCCCAGCCTTGAGCCAAAGGCTACGGATTTTTGCCTCCAAAGTTCTTCCTCCGCCATGCAGGCCCTGTGAAACTTTTGTTGGAGGTTCGCTTCCAGATTAATAACTTCAGGAATAATGACTGCATCCTCCATATGAATATGATGAGCCTCTAAAGTGTCTTGAGCGGATTTCGCTCTGAAGCCGGAGTTGGGATAGATTTGGCCCAACATTTTAGCTCAGTTTTTAGCCTTCTGAGCTTTTCTTCCCACACAAAGAAAGGCAAGCCATTTACCGGATGATCCCAGACTTCCTTGACTCTTTCCTTAAAACCTAGAAGCTGGATCCAAAGAGGGCTAAATCTAAACGGGATAGGTCCTAGGTCCTTGTGTGGCAAAAGTTCAAGCATAATAGGCCTATGGTCAGAGGCACTGCAAGAGAGAATTCACGTTCTAGATTCTAGCCCAAGAAGCAGGAAGGAGCTTTGAACCAGAAATCTGTCTAGTCTAGCAGCTATGTGACCAGGGCCAATTCTTTTATTGGACCAAGTAAAATTACCATTTAAGGGCTTGATGTCGATAAGATCCCACTCTTGCATGGGATCCTCCACCCATTCCCTAGCTGGATCTCTCACGATACTGCCTCCACGCTTTTCAGACAGTGCCAGGGTGAGATTGAGGTCTCCGGCTATAATGATGTTTTCAAGATTCTTAGTCTCAGCCAGATTTCTGATGGAGTCCCAACAAGACTTCTTCTCTCCTGCATTAGCCAGTACATAGACGTTGAAAAGGCTGATTTCATCCTTGGACTCTATGTGCTGAAGTTTCAGGTACAGCCAATGTGTGTTTGGGATTGCTTTGTGCAGCAGATATTTGTTTGCATTCCATAACGTACCCAGGCCGCCAGATGCTCCTCTAGAAGAGACAGCCTGCCCACCACCTTTATTCCAAAAACTCTGAGTTGTTTGGAGGAAAGCTGCATCCTCCATCTTTGTCTCCTCGATTAAAAGGAAGTCTGGGGTTTCTATTCAGATTTTGCTTCTGATAGCTTCTTCTTTCGCTTTACTGCCCAAACCTCTACAGTTCCAGGAGACGATTTTCATTACTTACTTTTTTGGGAGTGTTGGGCTCCCTTGGAGTCGGTCTAGTTTCTTGTATTCTTGGCCGATTTTTCCAATAGTTTCTCAAGAGTTGGCTGGGTGCCTTGTAGTTTTTCTTTGTATGTTTCCTGCTCTCTTTTTTCCCGCTCAGGCATTTGTCCTCTTGTTGATCTTCTTATCGAGACTTGTGATTCCCCTATTTCTCCTTCCTCCTCAGATTCCTCTGAGGCCTGTACCATGTCCTCCGTATCTGCATTTTTCCTTTTGGATCCGCTTGGGGTATTAACACCTTGCTTTGGATCTGGAGCAGTTCCTTTGCCCAAGGAGTCATTCTGTGTTTCAACCTCATGCATCTCTATTGAATTTAGACTGAGAGGTTCAAATTTATTACCTTGCCCTTTAGAAGTTTGGGTTTGCTGACCAACGGAGTGTTGGGGTCCTTTGCTTGTTGGGGCTCCAACATTTTTTTTGTTTGTCTTTGTCCTTTTGCCTTGGTTCCAACCCTCCTCTTTTCCTTTGGCTGCTTCGACATTACTCGGGCACCCGCTAGTGAAGTGTCCATAGACGTGACATTTGCGACACTTGAATGGAAGCTGCTCATAGTTGAGCTTTTGAATATGAGACCAGCTCCCAACCTTGATTTTAATAGCCTCCGGGAGGCCCACTTCTAGGTCGACTTCGACACAAATACGAGCACAATTGTACTGATCTTTGTTATTTGCGCGATCTATGAATTTTCCCAAGGTGTTTCCAATATGCTTTAGCGATTCCCAGTTCCAACAATGCATGGGCAGATTCGGGAGTCTGACCCAGACTAGTACTGCGGTTGGAACATCTACCGCAGGATCAAAATCTGGGGTCCATTTATTGAGGTAGAGCCCTTGAGGTCCCATGAAATAGGCGTCATTCCTGAGGATGAGCTCTTTGTCCTCCTTATCGACGAATTCGAACAGGAAATACCCTCGACCCAGGAAGTACGAGGACACGATGTTCTTAATGACGGGAGCCTAGTTCTTAGCAACCCAGATCTCAGTGGATTTGGGTGAGGGCCAGAGGCCAGTGAACTGGCCAACGAGAGCACGATCAGCCAGAGAGAGGGCCACCTGAATAGATCCCTCGACGGGCAGCGAGATCTCAGGAATGTCATCCAATTTTTTAACAAACTTCGCAGCTTAAGAAGTCCTCTTCTTTGGGAGCGAGGCCAGAAGAACGCTGAAGGCTTCGGCGGCAGAGGCCGACGGAGGAGGCGGAGGAGGATGGAGGGAGTCAAGAACCTCCATGCCTGAAAGGGCCCTTGAATAGCCTCAAAGGCTAGGCAAAAGAACCACAAATGATGCAATCATAGAGCAAAAGAGGCTAAGCGCAGCAGAGAGAGAGCACGCTGCATGCTGAAGATCGGTTAGAACGACCAGCCCGAGGCAGGTTCAAACGCCAGTGGAAGGATCCCACAAAGCATGCACAGCAAGGATCCGATCAGAGAGGCCCTGCAAGAGCAAGCGCAGCCACAGGAGCAGCAGCGCAAGGTCTGGAATGATTAAAAATCATATTATTATTAAACATGTTTTAAAAATTTAAAATCTAAAACTCAATATTAAATCTAAAACCTAAACATAAAAGCTTAATATTAAACTTTATAAACTTAAAAACCATAAAAGTAAATATAAAACCAAAAGAAAATTTAAAACTTAAACCTAGAATCTATTATTAAAACCTAAATTTTAAACTTAAAAACTCAAAACTTATAACATAAAATCTAATCTTAAAATATAAAACCTAAAAATTTAAACTTAAAATCTAAATCAAAGTTAAAAGTTAAATGAAAATCCTAATAAACTGACATTTTACAAATTCTAAAATAAAATATAATAAATATTTTTAATAAAAATATCACAAATGTTAGATGTGGATCGCAGGCTGTGCATACAGCTGGATTTTGCAATTATCCATTAAAAAAAAAAAAATAGCCTCGTCAAACCCTTAACCCAGCGCAAAACCAAAATCCTAATATTTATATAAAGAGGAAGAATATTTTTCTTTTGCCGCCAAATGCAGAACGGTCAAACTAGCTCGCACCGTTGCACACGTATTTATAGTTAATTCTTGGTCACACTTCTTTCGTGAATAACAATCTTCTTTCTCCGGAATGATTCTCTTCCACACACATATTAGGGTTAGCTCCATGATTGGCCCAATTCTAGTAGCAGCTGACATATTTGTCAACGCAAAAAACTGAAGGCGGTTTCGCGACAGGTGACCTGACACCGATAATGCCAGAGAGCAGTTTCCGTCAAATGACGGGCCGCTGGATGAAACTGCTGAACAGCTGGATGAAACCGCTGAAATTCTCTTATGCATGCCAAGAACGCATGCGTTGTGTTCCAAGACCTTCGATTTTATTTGACTCGTGACGAGCCTCAGACGTTTCGTGCAGACAGCCGCAGTAATGAATGATATGTGTTATCCGCCATTAAATGGTACTTTTTTCCTGGTCTGCATGGCATGGCCATGGGGATGGGCATTGGTACTATTGAAGCATTAATGGGCCTATAACCGAGGAAATAAGTCTTGCCTTGTGGTGGAGGGGGCTTTGTTGTTGCCTTTTCTCGCCCGCTTCTCTTGTCCGTGCGGCGGCTTTTTCGCGGATTCAAGAAACTTATATTTTGTCCGCGTGTCTGCGTTTATCGCAGATTCAAGAAACTTCTCGGATGCAGAAAACTGAATGGTATGCGATGAACGGGGACTGGCTGTGGTGGTGTCTGTGGGGCTTGATTTGAGAATATGTGCTTCTTACTTGTACAATTTGGAGGCGAAATAGGTGGATAAATGGCCGAGACTGAAAAGCCTCTGGATTTTTTTAGTACGAATGGATTTTGTGTCTCTCTTGGTTTTTAACTTGTATGCCATGAATACGAATTGAGTTTGTGTGACTCTTGGTTTTTAACTGTATGCAATGAACGGGAACTGGCTGTGGTGGTGTCTGTGGGTTTGTTTTTGCCTTTCTCGCCCTGACGATGGTGCCACCGATCTGACTGATGCTCAGGTGATGGCTGAAATGGCGAAGACTCTGAAAGTCGATAGCTCGTGGACGGGCGACGATCCGTGCAGCGGGTGGAAGGGGGTTTCCTGATCGAACAACAACAAAGTGACTGGGATCAATATTAAGGAGATGAATTTGGCAGGGACACTGCCGGCGGATTTCAACAAGCTGAGCGCCCTGACCTCGATTACCATGCGGAGGAATTTGTTGTCAGGGCCGTTGCCCACTTTCAGCGGATTGTCGAATTTGCAATCAGTGTTTCTTGAGAGCAATGCATTTGATTCCATACCGACGGATTTCTTCGACGGGCTCACGAATCTGCAAACGTTTGTGATAGACGATAATAGCCTGCTGGCCCCGTGGTCGATCCCGGCAGGGCTTGCGAGTGCCACGGCTCTCACTTCATTCAGTGCCAACAATGCCACTATTTGGGGCGAGCTGCCGGAGTTTTTGGGCGATGGGACAATAGCAGGGTTGCAGAAGCTAATGCTGGCTTACAATTATCTGACTGGGTCGATCCCGACATCGTTCATTGGTTCGTCGAATTTGCAGGTACTGTAGCTGAATAACCAGAACCGCAGGCTACTCGGCGGATCTATTGCGACGGTGGGCGCCATGAATCAGCTCACGCAGGCCTGGTTATATATGAATAGCTTCACTGGACCAGTGCCCGAATTCGAGTCACCGAGACTGCTTGACTTGCAGCTCAGAGACAACATGCTTACAGGATCGGTGCCTGAGTCGTTGCTTTCCTTGACCACACTGAACATCAGCCTGAGAAACAACGGGCTACAAGGGCATGGCCCAACTTTCAAATCCAGACCCCAGCCCGACATAACTGGCAACAGTTTCTGCACCTCTGTTTCTGGGTCCCTCTGCGATGCCAGAGTACGAGCCCTGTTGGCCTTCGCGGAGGGCCTCGGGTACCCGTATGCTCTCGCCAAGGCCTGGATGGGAAACTATCCATGTTCCGGGTGGATTTATGTGACTTGCGTCGGGGACAATGTAACCATACTCAATGTCGCAGCCCTGCATCTCGTGGGCACCATATCTCCGGCGTTGTCGAGCCTTACGTCGCTCACGCAGATCATACTCAGCGGAAACAACCTCACGGGTTCGATTCCCTCCAACCTTACCCAGCTGCCGAGTTTAAAGAAGCTGGATGTAAGAAACAATCATCTCTCGGGTGCAATCCCGAAGTTCCCCTCCTGTGTGACGGTTATGACAGGCGGAAATCCACAGATTGGGAAACCCCCTTTACCCGGGTCATCTCCAGCCTCACCAGACTCTCCAGGTAACAGCAACGGGACCTCGAGAGTCAGCAATGCCGGCGGTAGCGGAGGTGGGGGCGGCTCAGGGAGCAAAGCCTGGATAGCGGGGGCTATTATCGGCGCAGTGGCTCTGGTATTCATTAGTGCGGGGTTGTGCTTCTGCTATGTGTCGAGGAAGCGTCAGAGTTCGACCCGCGTGTAGAGCCTGACAACTGTAGCGGCTAATCCTCACAGCAGCGGCGGTCCGGCGTCTTACATGAGCAACGGTGGCACAAGCGACGGTCTTGTTGTCGAGCCACCCGGCAACATGGTGATGTCGATCGAGGTGCTCCGCGAGGCAACCGACAATTTCAGCGACGTGAACATATTGGGGCGAGGCGGATTCAGAGTGGTATACAGAGGGGAGTTGCACGACGGCACCAAGATTGTCGTGAAGCGGATGAAGGTGGCGAAGATGAGCAGCATGGGGTTGAAGGAGTTCTAGGCAGAGATCGCCGTGCTTACCAAGGTTTGACACCGGCACCTCGTGGTTTTCCTAGGTTACTGTATGGACGGCGGGGAAAAGGTTCTGGTGTACGAGTATATGGCCCAGGGTCCTCTGAGCCTGCATCTGTATGAATGGGCGAAGGTTGGGCTGAGGCCACTGGATTGGAAACAGAGGCTTAGCGTTGCCCTTGATGTCGCCCGCGGGGTTGAGTACCTCCATAGCCTTGCGCAGGTAAGCTTCATTCACAGAGATGTCAAGACCTCCAATATCCACCGATATTGGAGGTCTTGACATCTCTATGAATGAAGCTTAGCGTTGCCCTCGATGTCGCCCGCGGGGTTGAGTACCTCCATAGCCTTGCGCAGGTAAGCTTCATTCACAGAGATGTCAAGACCTCCAATATCCTCCTGGACGACAACATGCGGGCCAAGGTCTCCGATTTCGGATTGGTCAGGCGGGTCCCCGATGGAAAGTTCTCTGTAGAAACCAGGCTCGTCGGCACCTTTGGCTACCTGCCCCCTGAGTATGCAGGTAAGCATGCAATCACTCCATTTCCTTCGGTCAATTAATGCCTCTGGGAAGAAAAACTTAATATAAAAATAATCAGTTGGGGGAAAAACTTAATATAATAAAGTAATCAAATAATTAGTTTAGATATTATTTTTTTGGGATTCAGTTACGTTAAGTTATTTATCTATGATCATTTTTATGAGAGATAGTTTTAACTAATTAATTTCTCATAATTTTTGAATAATTCACTTAGCACTCATTTTATTATGTGATGCTAATTAAGGCTAAGAAGTCGAATTGAAACTAGTGAAATGAATCATATAACTTCAATCATCACTTCCTCGACTTGCACTAGGTAATCAAAACTTCCTGGGAGCTCACCCATCTTAAGTCACACATCCCAGATAACATCTGGCTCAAGCACGCTTAACTGTGGAGTTACCTTGCTATCTGGTTACCCTTATTTGTATGTATGTTTGATGAAAACAAATAATACAAAAACAATTTTAAAACATAACCCTAAAGTAATATCAATTCTATATAATTTTAATTAAAAATAACAATTATATATAATTTTAAAAAATATATATATATATACAGATTATTATTTTAAAAATAATAAAATTTAAAATATTCATTTTTTCTTTTATGTTTAAAATTTATAAATATTGCACTCTTAGTCGGTGTTTTTTTTTTCCTCCCGGTTTTCTCTCTTGTTTTTCCTGTTCTTTTTAACCCCTTTTCTCTTCCTATTGTCCTCTCTTTCACCTTTGAAATTTTTAATACATTAAAATTAATTTATTTTATAATTCTTATTAATTATAATATTTAAAGCTATTCTCAAAAAATAATGTATTGAATTAACTAACTAAATTAAGCTTTAGTATATATATTAAAATTACATTATTAATTTAGAAAAAATATATATTAAAATATATGAAAATTATATAATATATAATTATTTATTAATTCATTTTAAAATAAATAAATATATTAAAATTATATATTATATAATTATTAATTGATTCATTTTTAAATTAAATTAATTAAATATTTTTGTTTTTCCTTTATTCTAGTCAAATCAGCAACAGCTAGCATATATATCTATTTAAACTAGTTCTCGAATCAGATCTCTCATTTTGTCCTGTTGATAATTAGGTCCATAAAATATGTTCATATTTGATTATCACCAAAAAAAATTATATACATTTTATAAATCACAGAAACCAAATTTCTAATAAATATTGCACTTTTAAAATTATTTATTTAATTTTCTTTCAAAATACACTTCTCATAAATTTACTATAATATATATCCTTAAATCAAGTCACAATGAACATTTTTCATTAACATTCAAAAATAACCAAAATATTTTTTTTATATATTTAATTATTTTTTTAATCTTATTTTAAAGGTTTAGTGAGTTCATTTTATTAATTTCAATTGCACTGTTTCATAAAAATAATATTTCATATATGTATTAAATTTTGTAATTATTATTTTATTGATAAGTTAGTTTGAATTCATATTGTTTTTAATAAAAAATATAATATTTCATATATGTATTTGTGACAGCTTCATAAAGAAAGTAACTAGTAGTTACTAGTTAAAAGAAAAGAAGCAAAACAGTTGGTTTATTTTATTTAATGTTATTTAATTTTATTTTCTAAGCAAGTTACGTGGGGAGATTTTGAGGCAAATCTATTATTTTTAGATTATTATTGTTTTATTTTAATTATTAAAATAATGAGAGGAAAAGAGAATTTCAAAAAGAAAATTTGTTGGTGATAGTTTCAAGGAGAATGGGAAGTGGTTGGAGGCAGAGTTTGGAAAAAATAGTTACCCTCTCTTGAGTGGATAGTGCAAATCCAAGGGAGGAGGGGGTTAGGAGGTGTGGCGAGAGAAAGAGAAGAAATCTTGTCTTGGTGGAAAAACCCGGTGGAAGTAACTTTCAAGAAACCCTTGAGTTTGGGCACGACATCACAGCAGTGGTACAGAGGAAATTCCGGAAGGAGTCATAGCGAAGACACCCTTTGTAAACTCATGACACTAAACTGAGTTACGAGGCTAGGGGGCGAGTGAAGGACGTAATGGCCTCACACACCTGGTTGGTAAGGAGGACCGAGCTTTGGAAATCGAATTGCGAGTCCCGGATAAGTACATACAAACATGATTACTCTATTTGGAACTAGGGTTAATTGACTATTGCATATTACATTCTTAGTATTTGGTATAATAGATTTGTATCTGTCATCTTTCTTATGCCGGGGAATGTGTAATTTTTCAGCTGTAGAAGGAAAAGTTTAGCAGTGTTTAGCGGGAAAATGCTTCGGTACATGTATTTAGTGGTATCACGAGTTCAACTGCAGAAAAATTAATATAGCTTTCCTATTTTTCGTGTATTTTTAAGTAGGCTCACGTATGCATAAGAATCACGTAACTACCATGTAGAAGCTATACGGTTCTTTTTCTCTATTCTTTGGTCTCAAATTGAAAATTATCCGTGGAATATTAATATCGAAGAAATGTAGGTGGGGTTTGGGGCATAGAAATGCGAAAGTAATATCGAACCCTTGCCAGATAACCATGGGGTTTACCTATTCACGGTGGGGTGGTGGACCGGTCACCACAAATTGTTTAGGTAGAAACAAAAAACGGATAACTCTTCTCTAGCAGAGCATGCGAGCTCTAAGTTATTACTAATGCGAATTGTGGAAAGAAACCATTACGGAGACATACGGTAAAAATACGTAAAGAGACTTCATTCAGTGGGAAATTGATACATATAAAAGTAGAACCACGTCTGCCCAGGTAAATGAAAGAGCGCATATGGTAAAAGAAACATAGAGTGCAAGTTTAAACACGAGGGTTGGTGAAATAAACATTAGGGATAGACATTTCTAGGTATTAAAAATGGCGGAACTTCACCAGGTCCATGTAATGTTCGAAGAACACACTTCTGAATCAACATAATAAGCGAGTGTATTGTCAAAAATCTAGGGTAAGAACACGATATAGTTACAAGACTTAAACGTAACTCAGGCAACTTAAAACCCTATTTCCGGTTGATAATGAACCGAGTGCAAAACAATACAAAACTTAGAAAAGTAAACGAAAATGGGTCATTAAGTATCGGTCGAGCCCTACGTGACGGCAGGCTACTGTATCATGGAATAAAACTTGAGTGAAGCCACCAAGGAAAAGGTTAAGCTATGAAGGAGACGAGATGTCATGTTTACTGAATACATAAGACTAAGCAATTAAATAGTAGGATTTTAATATTTGAAAGACAACGGCATGTAAATTTACCAAGCACGGTTGTACACAGGCTGAAGTTGTTAAACTTTGTAGGAGGAAAGGGCGTGGTCGTTTAGTAGCGAGAAAGAGTTCTGATGGTCGGGTGAGACGGGACAAACCACAGAGTAATAGATCAAACATTCGACGTGCGAAATCTTCAGACGAACTATAACCGGAAGGGCGATCTCATTTGTTGACATAAAATTTCTTCTCGGCTCTGTGATTAAACGAAGGAAAACTCAATGCATACAACATAAAAACTTGGGTATGAAATGAATTTACGAGAAAAAATGCATGTAACGAGCAAGTAGAGTGTACCAAACGAAGCACAAGCAATGGCAAGGATGTGCGCATACACTTCTCTATTATAAATTGATTTAGGAAACGGAGTCGTCGGGGAGGACGTAACTTCAGCAGGAACACCATGGCGGAACTCAAGAGCGAGATCAAAAACCTGTAGAAAACCGGAAAGCAACCTATTTCCCTCTAAAATCTTGACAAATCGAGTTAGACCATACGTCGTGAGTGTTAATGCCAAAGGGCGGTGGTACGTAGAAGTTTGACACATGCGCAAATGCAGAGGATTCCCGCGCCAAAAGGCGGGAGCAGGTACTACTATTTATTACCATATCCATGATTGAGACTCTGATGAGATCAACACTCGATTCTGCCTTACACGGACACAGGGTGAATTCCGGTAAGCCACATCTACCTATGGTACGACGTGTTGGCAGTAGGCGTATTAACGAGGGATCATACCCCAGACATATCCAAACCGTGGTAAAACGATAACATACAATTCAGAAATTAAATGTGTTTCATTGAAGTTCGGATTCGAGTTTAGTGCAGAGATTACACCTTGTAAATTATATGCTGCATACGATAAAACCCGACACGTGAATTTAATTTATAGTGCTATTTGTATGTTAAGACGATATTGAATTATAAATATATGTATGTACCATCGTGTAGGGCTTACATATAAGGGGAAATGTTATAATCTTAATTATGTACGAGCGATGTATGTATGCCATATATATATACTCATATATATGCTGCATAATGGTGGGACATTTACGCTAAAGTTAAATATTTGTTACCGGTTAGTGTCCTGGTAAAAAAAAAAAAATTTAATTTTTGTGTAGAATGTTGGTAGATGATTGTGACAAGTGGTATCAGATTCGGTTTCTACACTGGTAACCTAAGGGTCTACTAGCAGAGCTGTGTATGTATTAGTGCACTGAACAGAAGCAGAAAGAAATGACAGAAAGGATAGTTCAAACGCCACCAGAAGAGACTCAAGGTCAAACGATCGTGAACCCAGAAATGTGGGTTCAACTCACATTGGAACAACATCAAAAGACGAGTAAATTGCTGGAAGAACAGTAGCAACATATTGGTTTTCTGCTAAACACTGTACAACAGTTACAGGAAGAGATGACGAGAGTCCGCAAGGATAACGAAAAGTTGCTACAAGAATAGGAAAGGATCCTGAAAAGTATCTCTGATAAGCAAAATCAGGAAATGCGTCAACCCAGTGCGGAAAAGGAATTATCAACGGAAGCAGAAGATCAGAAAACCAGAAACAACACCATTGGGAGAACTGAAAAGAGCTACTCTCATAGGAGCAGAAACCGAAATAATAATGAGGCAGAATCAGAAAATCAGTCGGATCAGCAAGATCATAAGAAGCAGAAAGTTGAACTGCAAGAGGAATTCCGCAAGATTAAACCGCCAATGTTTGATGGCGAGGCGGAGGAAGCAGCTGAAGCCTGGCTGATTAACATTAATAAATACTTTCAGGTATATGAGTATAGCAGCAATCTGAAGGCTAGATTGGCTATATACCAGCTGCGGGAGAAAGCCACCTTGTGGTGGGAGGAGGTAAAGAATGTTCGCAGTATTGAAGAACGGGACATTACCTGGGAATTATTTCAGCAGTACTTCAAGGATAAATATCCAATAGAAAGATTTTATGACGACAAAGCCAAGGAATTCCACGATCTTCGGCTGGGCCAAATGACTATGGACGAGTATGTCACGAAATTTACTTCCCTGCTACGTTATGTACCTTATCTCAGAGAGGAAAAAGCCAAGGTACAGAGATTTCTGAGTAGCTTGCCTGCTCCCATGAGGGAAAGAATAGAGTTCGTTAACCCCCAAACGATGGATGAAGCTGTCCGGAAGGCACGCATGTGTTACCAGCAGTATAAGACCAAAGGGGATGGCGGAAAAGGTTGGCAGCCCAAGAAAAGTCAGAGGAATTCCTCTACTTTTAAAGGCAGAAAAAGCAGCCAATTCAAAGGAGTAGGACGGAACGCTGGCAGTAAGCAGTTTAACAGGAATCATCAAAGGATCAGGTGGCCAGTAGAGGAAAAACCCACAGAAGCATCAAGTAAACCAGAGCAAGGGCAGAATTCTAAACCTCCCCTACAGTGTTGGGGCTGTGGGGAAGCACACTACTATAAGAACTGTCCACAACGAAGAAAGAATGAAAACGTGGCAAACTTGCAAGAGGCATCAACCGTGGGGGACGTGGCGCGAAACATACCACGTATAAGTGCAGCGTTGGAGGATCGACAGGCTGATTTCCAGCCCACAATGATTGAACTGGAAGGTACTATGTTATCTAAACCTGTCTCGATTTTAATAGATCCTGGCGCTAGTTTAAGTTATGTAAGTCCTAAACTAGTGGATATGTGCAATTTAAAAGAGCAGAAATTTAAAAACCCCTGGTTAGTTCAACTAGCCACCGGGGCTAAACGCAGAGTGATAGCGAAAATTGAGAATTGTATTCTGGAAGTTGAAAAACAACAGCTGCAGGTAGACTTAAATATTCTACCATTGGGATCGTATGATGTATTATTAGGAATGGACTGGCTGCAGAAACACTGGACATTAGTGGACTGTAAGGAAAAGACAATTTATTATAGAGCGCAGGATGGCACACGTAAGGAAATCAAAGGAATTAAAAAGCCTGTACAATTGCGTCCCATAACAGCATCTCAGATGAGCAAGTGTATCAGAAAATGATGTCAGTTGTACGCAATTCAAGTAGGGTATGCTGAATCCAACGGAAAAGCGACAGATATAAAAGACATCCCTGTGGTACAGGAATTCCTGGATGTGTTTCCAAAAAACATTCCAGGACTGCCACCCAAAAGGGATATCGATTTCACTATTGAACTACTACCCGGAGCCTCTCCTATGTCTAGAGCACCTTACAGAATGAGCATACCAGAATTAACAGAGTTAAAAATGCAGTTGCAGGAATTGTTAGATAAAGGATATATTCGCCCAAGCGTGTCACCTTGGGGAGCACCCGTCCTTTTTGTTAAAAAGAAAGATGGAACTTTACGCATGTGTATGGAATACCGACAACTCAACAAGCTGACAGTTAAGAATAAATACCCTCTACCCAGAATCGATGATTTATTCGATCAGGTGAGAGGTGCCAAGGTATTTTCTAAAATAGATTTGCGGTCTGGATATCACCAGATTCGAATCAAGGATGAGGATGTTTGCAAGACAGCATTCCGCACCAGATATGGACATTATGAGTTTGTAGTATTACCCTTCGGGTTGAAAAATGCGCCAGCAACCTTTATGAGGTTAATGAATGGCGTTTTTCATCAATTTTTGGATCATTTTGTTTTGGTCTTCATAGATGACATACTGATCTACTCCAAGAGCGAGGAAGAACATAAGGAGCATCTGAGAATAGTGTTAGAGATACTAAGGAGGCATCAGCTGTACGCCAAATTCAGCAAGTGCGATTTCTTCAAATCAGAAATCCAGTATTTAGGTCATGTTGTAACAGCTGAAGGAATAGCAGTGGATCCCGAAAAGATTAAAACCATCATGGAATGGCAAGTACCACAGAATGTGGCGGATATCAGATCATTCATGGGTCTGGCAGGGTATTACAGGCGGTTCATCGAAGGGTTTTCTAAGATTGCCTATCCTATAACATCCTTACAAAAGAAAGGCAGATCTTTCAAGTGGACGAATGAATGTCAGAACAGCTTTGAGAAGCTGAAACAACTTTTGACCACAGCAACAGTGCTGAAAGTTGTTGATCCCAGCAAAGATTATGTGGTGTGTACTGATGCCAGCAAGGAGGGAGTGGGTGCAGTATTAACGCAAGAAGGCAAGGTAGTGGCCTATGAGTCCAGGAAGTTGAGAGAACATGAACAAAAGTACTCTGCTTATGATCTGGAACTCACGGCGGTAGTGCATGCTCTCCGAGTGTAGAGGAATTACCTACTGGGAAAAAGGTTTATACTCAAAACAGACCACAGTAGTTTGACTAACTACTTCAAGCAGGCAGATTTAAACTCTAGGCAAGCAAGGTGGAACGCTTTTCTGAGCGAATTTGACATGGACATACAACATGTTAAAGGAAAAGAAAACCGAGTTGCAGACGCCTTGAGCAGGAAATTGCATGGGATCTATGCAATGTATTACAGCCAACCTGTAAGCCAGCTATCAGAACAAATAAGGGAAGAGGCCCAGAAGGATCCAGAATACCAGTTTTTGTGGCGACAAATGGAAGAAGACCAGAAGCAAGGTAGACCATCCGAGTATGGAAGCAATGAGGAGCAAATGTTAATGTTTCGCGGGAGGACCTATGTTCCTAATCGTGCAAGTCTCAAGGGGTTAATTCTGGACGAGTACCATCGCAGCAACTATGTTGGTCATCCGGGTTACCAGAAGATGCTTTTAGCAATTAGGAAGATATTTTATTGGCCCGGTATGCGCAGAGACATTGCAGGATATCTGAGTAAGTGTTTAGAGTGCCAGCAAGTTAAAGTGGAACATCGGCACCCAGCCGGACTACTACAGCCCATACCCATTCATGAGTGGAAATGGGAAGTGATCTCTTTAGACTTCATCACCGGTTTACCTCGAACAAGGAAGCAAAACGACTCCATCATGGTAGTGGTGGACAGATTAAGTAAGTATGCCCACTTCATACCTGTGCAGTCTACTTACAAGACAGTGCAGATCGCGGATATATTTATGAGGGAAATCTTTAGGTTGCATGGCATACCTAAGACCGTGATTTCAGATCGGGATGTTAAGTTTACCTCCGCATTTTGGAAAACTTTGTTCTTAGGTTTAGGAACTCAAATACACTTCAGCACCGCATACCATCCTCAAACGGATGGGCAGACAGAATGAGTAAACCAGGTTTTGGAGGATATGTTGCGCATGTATGTAATGCGGCAGCCAGCTAAATGGGAAAACTACCTGCACTTAGTGGAATTTGCATATAACAATGGATATCAAGAATTGTTAAAAATGAGTCCTTTCGAGGCGTTATATGGGCGACAGTGTCGTACACCAATTAACTGGAGCAGTCCAGAGACAAAATTAATGCTAGGACCCGAAATGTTGGCAGAACTAGAGGCCGAAGTAAAATGAATAAGGCAGAATTTGAAGGCTGCACAGGACCGACAAAAAGTTTTTGCAGATAAGAAGATATCTTATCGCGAATTCGGAGTGGGTGACCATGTTTATGTCAGGATTAAACCAAAGAGAAGTACCTTGAGGTGGACTTCTTGCGCCAAGTTAGCCCCTCGTTACTGCGGACCCTTCCAAATTCTGGAAAGGGTGGGGCCAGTAGCTTATAGACTGGCGCTACCTAGTCATATTAAAGTGCATAATGTGTTCCATGTATCGCTGTTAAAGTGATACATGCATGATGAGAAACATGTAATTCATTGGCAAAACATTCAGGTAGGATGTAAATAAAAAAAAAGTATACATAAAGAAATAAACAAGTAAATCCTAACTGAAGACGAATCAAGTTTAACTCTACTGACTGATAAAACTTGTTCTTTCCATCCAGGTAGAACTGGACGGAGAATTTCTGGTAGAGCCACTACGCATACTTGATCGCAGGGAGATTGAGCTCCGTAAAAGAGTAGTTGTCCAGGTGAAAGTGCAGTGGAATCACTTTGGACCGGACGAGGCTACTTGGGAGGATGAAAAATTTGTTAAAGAAGCTTACCCAGAACTCTTTGCAGAGATGGGTTGAAAAACACCGAGGACGGTGTTACTCCCAGAGGGGGGAGATGTGACAGCTTCATAAAGAAAGTAACTAGTATTT
>JAXQQM020075658.1:0-13912 GCA_034641835.2 Pinus albicaulis
CGGCGAGCTCGACTTAAGAACAATTTTGTTTGATCCCATCTTATAAAATTTGTGTTGGTTTTCTTTGATAATACACATATTTGTAATAAATCATGGGAATACCACACTAAACATGTGGAAAAGTTATATAAATTATTGAGAACAATCATTTTTATGTAAAAATATCCAAATGTGCTTTTGGGAAATAAGAATTCGAGTATTTGGTTCATATTGTTTTAAAGGAAGGAGTGAAGTTGGAGCCTCAAAGATGCAAGCTATTACAAAATGACCTATTCCTAAGAAAATCAAGGTTCTTAGAAGATTTTTTAGACTTACATGATATTATTGATCATTTGTTAAGAATTATGCATACATTTCAAGTCCACTCACATATCTCTTGAAGAAAATATCATTTATATGGAATGATGAGGCTACTTTGGCATTCTCTCTTTTAATGGATGCCATGTCTTCTACACCAACATCGGTTGCACCTAATTTTGGTAAAACATTCACAGTAGAGTGTGAGGCACTAGGACAAGAATTTACGTAACATTAACACAATAAGGGATATCATTGGCTTTTAAAAGCAAGGAATTCAAAGAAAATATTTGGTGAAATCTGCGTATGAAAAATAAATGGAAGCAATATTACATGCAATAAAAAATGGGGATAGTATGTCATTGGGAGGTACTTTAAAGTCAAGATATACCATGATAGCATAAATTATTTTTTGAAGCTATGGATTTCATTGGAAGATTAACAAAAATGAGGAGAAAAAATGCAAAGTTTTAATTTTGAGATAATTTGCTAAAAGGGTAAGGAAAATTTAGTACATGATGCTCTTTCTAAAATAGAAGAGGCCTCAAATTTATATCCAATTACATTTTCTATTCCTAGGTGGCTAGAAGAAGCTTGCCATAATGGAAAAATGACAATAGTACTAAACAAAAACTAAAATTTATAAAGGATGGGATGAACTCTATGGGGCATTGGGAGTGAAAGAGAGATATACTTTGGTGCAAATGTAGAATATTTTTATGCACGCAAGCATATTTGAATAAACAAATATTAAGGGAGTCCCATGTCTCTCTGATGGTAGGACGCAGGGTTCCTTAAAACATCTCAAAGGATCAAAAAATATATTTTTGGAAGGAATGAAGAAAGATATTCAAAATTTTGTAAGAGAAGGTCAGGTTTGAATAATAAATAAAAGAGAGATAGTAAAATCTCTAGGGTTACTTCAACCGTTCCACATACATATTCAAAGACTAGAAGATATATTAATAGACTTTATTACGGTGTTACTGAAATATAAAGGTAAGTATTACATTTTTTTGGTCATTTATATAGACAAATTTTGTAGATTTTTTTTGTAGAGCTCAAAGTACATAAACAACAAGCCAAGTGGCAGAAGTGTCCGTGAAATAAATTCATAGTCTTCATGGTTTTCCTAAAGTAATAGTAACAAGAAACTTTTGGAAATAATTATTTAATATGAGTGGAGAAACACTAGTTGCCATGAGTTCTACATATCAAACACAATCAAATGGTCAAACAAAAATAGTTAACAAATGTTTTTAAGGTTATCTACAATGTTACTGTTTAAAAAAGCAATCTTAATGGATGAAGTGGGTTCGTCAAGGAAGAATGGTATAATGATACTATCTATAACACATCCACTAAAATTTCCCCATTTAAGGCCCTTTATGGATATCCAACTCCTAGTATCTCATACTTTTTGCAAGATAAGTCCAAAGTATAGGAAACATAGTCACATATGGAAAATACTAAAGAAACTTTGAAAATTATTATGGAAAGCCTTCAAATGACATGAAACATGATAAAACAACAAGGGGAACAACATTGACGTGAAAGATAATTTGAGGAGGGTAATTGGATATTTTTTAGATTATAGCATTATAAGCAATCTTCATTCAAGAAAAAGAAGAATAAAGAATTAGCTCAAAAATGTTATGGCCCTAAATAATTATTCATAGGATTGCACAAGTGGTGTAGAAGTTATATTTTCCTTCTTCTTGCATTCATAAGGTTTTTCATGCATCTTGCCTAAAAAAGGTTTTGGGAAAAAATATGCCAATGTAAATAGAACTTCCAAAATTAGATGAAGAATGAAAGTTGATTCTTGAACCACAAAAAGTTATAGATAAACATTATGTATCTCTTTGACATATAACCATTATGAAGTAACTAATCAAGTGGAAGAATATTCCTCTAGAAGAAGGTACATGGTAAAATTATCAATTCGTGATGAAATACCCACGGCTAAAGGGTTCGTTTGAAGTTTTGACAAAGGTTTTGTTATATGTTTTATATAACGCGCGGCGAAATAGTTTTATTGTTTGTTAAGGTCCCACACAGTGATCAAATTTGAAGGGCAGGTCCGAATTTCAATTAGAAGGTCATATATCTATGTTTCCCTTCCATAATGAAAAGCTTTAAAAAAAAAACTTTTCAATTGACCACAATAAATTATTTTTACATTTCATTTTCAGAAAGACAAAACCATCAATCTTTATATTAATAAAATAATGTTACATATACAACAATGAAGAAGGCTCCATATTTCATTGCTTAAATATCTCATTGGCAATGTCAACATAAGTCTTGAAGACACTATTATAAGAATTTGGATACATACCACAGGGATATAGGAGATTCTTTGGATTCTTATGTGTCAGATTGTGTAATGCAATTTTGACTTTGTCTCACAAGGAGCAGCAACATGGAGGTCTGGATTTTTCTTATAGAAATTTTTTATTATTATTTGAAACATTGTTTATAGATATGAATACAACAATGAAATTATGAGCATGGTGGACAATTAGTCAAGCTCATGATGCCAAACCATGATGATGTAAGTTTGGAATTTAACATTTTTACATATTAAAGACAAATAGTCAAAATCACTGACAACTTAGTATGCCATAATTAATAATCATTCCCTGTTCACTTTTGTTAATAGGTTTATGTCACACGATGATCTCTCTTCTCTGGCATTTACTTGTATTGAATATCACTATTCTAGGAATAAGGAGTTATTTTCTCCTAAAATAACTCTAGCCAAACATTGACAATGCATCAAGGATATCTTTCTATGCTTCATAAGTACATATGTTCTACTTCTAAATCATGTCTTGGAAGTGGTTGTTTTGTTGGAAATTATTCACCAGATGGGTTTCATACCAAAGTCTTTTTCTCATTTTCAGCATCCAATACATGAAAAAGATAATGGTTTAAAACAACATAAATATTTGAAATTTTGCAAGAATTGTCTGGCACACTTTGAATATTAATTTTTAAGTCAAGTGCATGATGCTGTATAGGATCAAGTGTCATTTTGAATACCAAATTTTTCACAAGAAACTTCTCAACATGCTACCCTGCAGTAAGGATTAAATGACAATATTGCATCAATTATTTCCATAATAAAAGTGCACCTCGGCCATAAGACTAAACAACTACAAATGTTGTAGATCTAACAAGACCACACAATCAAATGTATTCCACAAGGCCAATACTGTATGAAAAAAGAAAAGGAGTTTGCAACCAAAAATACCTTAGGCAACTAATTCAATTAGATACACCAAACCATCAGCAAAAAGGAAAACCAGCCTACTCAAAAGGCAAGCATTTACCTCCTTTGACAAAATTTTGAGTTCCGAAACAAGGGCCTTTATTGTCTTGTCAATGCCCCTAGTAATTTGAATGGGGTTTGCACCTGCTGCAACAACCTAAACAAAAAGTTTTCATTTCAAATTATTTTCCACAAATTTAAGATACAACCATTGTCAGTTTTGTATTTCCTAACAAGCTCATAAATTTTGACAAAAGAACCAAAAATTTGTAATACCTGATAGCAATTTTTTCACTCAAAAACTATCTTAGACTCAATAAGCGCAACCCAAAACTAAAAAACCAAACACCAGAAGACCCTACAAAAATGAATAGATGATCTTAATCCAGTACTATCGACAAAAATTTACCTTTACACCCTCACTTATTAAACCCTGTGCTGTTGAATTTTAACTTCAACTGCTGCAGCAGAAGGACGGATGCAGCAGCAACATTTTTTTTGGAGGTTGCTTGCATGCCATCCAGAAATTTAATTCAGCATTTAAAATTCCTGCAAGTTTTTTTTGTAGACGGTCGCAGCCATATTTCTGTACAACAACATTTTTTTTTGGAGGTTGCTTGCACGCCATCCATAAATTTAATTCAGCATTTAAAATTCCTGCAAGTTTTTTTTGTAGACGGTCGCAGCCATATTTCTGTACAGGATTTTATTTAAACACAACAACCAGCATTAACGCAATTCACCAATCAGAAATTAAACAAACAGAAATTTACCCCCCAGTTTTGTAAATTCAAAAGGAGGACACGTGGATCATTAATATTGGATCGCATGAAATTGAAGGGAATCTGAAAACCTGAAAACCGGACCCGAATTTTTTATAAGGCACATTGGATTGAGAATTCGCGTTATAAATTAGGCAGACGTCAGCATCCCATTTTGGAACGCGAATTTGGTTTGAAATTCAATCTATTCGGACTTTTGAAGTCCGACGGAAAGGGTTCTTTAATGTTTTGATAATTTAATTTTATGTATGCTTTAATATATACATATGTTTTAAACATATGTTATATATATATCATATGCGAAATGAAAGGTGGGCCATAGAATTTAGTTTTAATTTTATTTTTTTTTAAAGAGGGTTTATTATAATATGTTTTATATGTTACGGCATATAAAAATAAAAAGGACAAAAAAGCTTGGTAGTTTTTTTTATAGACAGTACGTAAATTTTTTATTACACAGCAGTGTGTAAAAAGTGAAAGACTGAGTGTAACTTTTAAGTGTGTATGCACAACAGTGCGAAAGTGAAAAACACAGCAGAGTGTTTTAGAGACAGAGTATGTTTGTTTTGAACAGACAGTGAGTTGGTTTTATGCACTGCGTTTTGTAGCAGTCATAATTTTGTAATCCCTCTCAGTGAGGAAGAAGTGTAATTTTTTTTTTTTTTTTTATTGAAGGGAATAGAAGTTTGTTTTCAAAGTATTGAAACTCTCTCCTGTCAAAGAAATTTTTATTTTCTCTTTGTTAAAATAAGGGAGATTTATTCTCCATTCATTGTTCTGGAATTTTTCAATATTCCAACATGTGCAAGAACAACAGATGTTGTGGTTCCATCCCCAGCGAAATCATTTGTCTTTGTCGCAGCTTGCCTTACCAACTTGGCCCCAATATTTTCAACTGGGTCCTCTAATTCAACCAATAAAAAGGCCAAAACCATAGCATTGAGATACATTTCATTACACTGTCAATAACAATAAAATTTGACTCAACCATAACCCTTTCCTTTTATTGTTGTGAAAAGTTTTATGCATTACTCTAATGTGGCTAGTCCATAGGCCAAGTAGACCACTGGGTCAAAAATATGTTTCCTTTCACCTTTGAGTTTTCAAATTATGCCTACCAAATCTAAGACATTTAAGAGGGGGAACTAATACAACGTTAAAAAGAAAACCAGAGCACACATCTACAAATTACCTCCTTAGCTACTGTCACACCATCATTAACTATTTTCGGAGAACCATGCTTGCTCTCCAAGACAAAATTTTTCCCCTCGCCCCAAGGGTGACTCCAACAAGATCAGCAAGTTTGTTCACACCGCCTGCAAGACAAATTGACAATGCTTTCAGTAAGTGTGCAATTGAATGCTATACCATATGCCAAAACAACCCGCCATGAAAAATTAAATAACACATTAAAGTCGAATATAAGTGGACAAGGAAAGATCCACCGCAGTGAAGTTTCACGTGCAGGTGACCTTCCTTTAAACATAATTTTTTCTCTGACATGCAATTTTTTTGTCACTGAGCCATCCTTGTTGAAGTACAACTCCTTTTCCATAGCTCTTGTATTAACTACCTTCTCTCTGTCGCGTAATCTCAGAGTCCCTCTTCTTCTTGAGCGATTAAAGGAAATGGGTGAAAAAACTGAAAGAGAAGACAATTGTCTACCATAATTATCAAACATTGCACCCAACTTCTTCCCATTTCCATTGTTACCCAATGAGGTAGATGTGGCAATTGTTGTCATACTGCCCAAAGCAGAGGCCATATTCTCTTATGCTGAATATAGAATTACAAGATCTTCATATTGGTATGAACCTTAAAAAACATGACTCCCATTGCTAAAAACCACTTTTACGTTGTAACAGGCAAATTAAACAACTATCGCAACTTTTGGAAACTTCTGGAGCATTAAGAGAGAAACAACCAAAGAGAAATACAACCAAAATCCTTATTTTAATGATACCGGACTATATATTTGCATTAAGATAATAGAAATAAATCACGACTATATTAAGGCCAGCACAAAACAATCTTTAACCAGTGTCTCTCGCGGCCTTCAGGTTGCCATGCTAGAGGTTGCATATTTTTAATTTAAATTTTTGACCTCTCGTGCCCATCTATGAATGCATCCAATGGGATATCTACATCAAATGCTCCTTTATATCCCCAAAAACAAATTCCCTACTACAAGAGCACGAGTATTGATGGATCACCCCACACCATCCCACCCACTAGAAACGGTGAAAAAGGAAACCCGAGAAACCTTCTGAAATATCTCAAGATGACTATATGGGTGGTTCTTATGAATCAACCAACCATTCGGAACATGCTCATCAATCCAAACCATAAGTATTATGTGACAATATTCAAGCAGGCACTGAATCGGATTTCTGAAGCTATGTTAGAGAAACCCTAAACTCTCACTGAAAATAGGTGAAATGTGGCACCACTCAGAGATTGACCTGTGCCAATTGGTACAAGTGGTAGACAATTGGCATGCTCAAACAACGAGGTGATGCAGGAATGACATGAGGGAGAAAATATCAGAAAAGCCCCAAATCTAGAGAACTAAAGCTCATCACCAACTTGAGATTGACAACTTTACATGATGTAACCTATGAAATCGTAAATGGAGAAATCATAGTAACAATAAAGTAACCTATGTAACAATAAAGTCGGATTCATCCTGGGAGTGGTAATGGGAGAAATCATAGTGAACAACAGAAAACATGCAGAGTTGCTTACAATCAAATAGATGAAAAAACACATACAAAAAACCTAGATAATAATCATGAACAAGCTTAATATTGAATTATGAACTATAAAGGAACTTACAAAATGTGACATTACGAACCTGGTCAAGCGCACAAGCAAAAATATCCTGGACATGACCCTAGTTGACAAGTTGTATTGCTCATGATGCAAGAGGGTTTGTACCTGCACTGCCAAGTCAATCAAAATCCATCATTATCTATACAATATATACAAGTAATTGATGTAGTATTTTTTACTCTAAGATGAATTCTTCTGATAATGTTAGAACATATGTTAAAAATGTCAAAACATACCTGAATAAGCTCCTCTTCATTTCAAGAACAATTTATTGGAGTCGCATGAACTTGGAACAAGCCTCCCACGATCTGAAAGAGTAGCAACTAAGTCAACAATGAATTTTTTGTTGCTACGCTGGATCGAGGGAGGTTTGCTCGAAGATTAAATCGCTCCAATAAATTATTCTCTACTAAACGGGGCCAACCACGTGAAGGTGGGAGCTCTTATGGCTCCTCCCCCCCCCCCCTCACATCACTCTCAATTCCCCAATACCCAATCTATATTTCATTTTTTACTTTCATGAGCATAAAAAAAAAAATATTCAATAACTAATAAAAAAACAATTCAACAAAAAGTACGCAAGGAAACATTGCAATTAATGCTTGACATAAAAATAGTATGATAAATGAGTTTTTTATATAACACAAAAAACGTTCCAAGTATGGTAATGTTTGTCTTATAATAATACAATATTTTACATTATCGAATTTTCTTTTTCTTCTTCCTATTTCTAAAGCTCCTAATTACATCATCAATATCATCATGCTCTGCTCCTGTTTCGTGCCTTTCGACCCGCACTGCCGACCTAGTTGCGTAGTCACGATGTCTGGTCTCATCCAGTGACGGGGCATCGCCTACAAAAACAGATAATATTAAATTTTAATTGTCAGTTTTTAAATATCATTGAACTAATTCGGTAATATTAATAAAAAAAATTGCAATGAGATTATTTACCTGGTGCACCAGTTGTCGCCGCTGACCTAGTTGCGTAGTCACGATGTCTGGTCTCATCCAGTGACGGGACATCGCCTACAAAAACAGATAATATTAAATTTAATTGTCAGTTTTTAAATATCATTGAACTAGTTCGGTAATATTAATAAAAAAAATTGCAATGAGATTATTTACCTGGTGCACCAGTTGTCGCCGCTGGCCTAGTTGCGTAGTCACGATGTCTAGTCTCATCCAGTGACGGGGCATCGCCTACAAAAACAGATAATATTAAATTTTAATTGTCAGTTTTTAAATATCATTGAACTAGTTCGGTAATATTAATAAAAAAAATTGCAATGAGATTATTTACCTGTTTCACCAGTTGTCGTTGTTGGGACTGTTGCCCTGTCTTCCTCTCTGGTGGTAAGATCCTCAAGGGAAACATTCTCTGTCATTTAAACAAAAAACGTAATAAGGACAACCATCAAGGTATAATTAGAAAAAATTATAAGTGGAAACTAATTACCGTCACGGCCCTCACTGATAGTAGCATTGTCGGCCTGGTCCCCACTACAATGATTAGGTTGCACGTGAGGATCATCTACATCTGGCTCTAAAACTAGGTTATTTTCCTCGTCGAGAGTGCTGCTCCCCTGATTTAAACAAAGTTGTTAGACATTAAATTTATGGACAAAAACAAACATATTGAAAGGTTAATGTTTTACCTTATCAGGCATTCTGGATCTTGGGACCTGCCCCAAGCTTCTGCGACGTTCAACTACGGCTTGATAGCCGAAATGGAAAGCGATATTTTTATCTTCCTCTATATTTTCTGTTCCGAAGTCATCACCCTACATTACATATGATTGTGTATTTTTAATCATATTTGATAGGATTACAAAAACGTTGGAAGGCGATACAATTAATTATAAGATGTTTAGCTACTTAATTACAATTCTTGCGGCCAATTTCAAGTAGCTTCCCTGGCCTAGCTTGTGATGGCCTTTTTTTCAATCCTAGCTTTGGTTGCCTTTGAGGTGTCAGGCAACCTAGCATCAAAATATTAAAGTCAGATATGACGTAGCACACTTTTATTTTAGACATAGAGAAAATTCAAGCTATTGAATTAAAGTTGTAATTTACCTTGCAGGTCTAGTTGGCATTTTTCCTTCTTTCTTTGCCCTTTTCTCTTTTCCGTCATGGATGAGTGCTCTCCACTCACTCTCTGGAACTGTGAGAGGACGCTCGTATCTAGGGTTAAATTTCAATTGCGTCCTATAGGTGTCCCTGGTATATTTCAAATATTTGTCGGCTACCCGAGCCACCGTTGTTCTGTCAAATGTGCCGACCCCAAAAAAGGCTTCTAGATAATCTAGAAGTTATTTTTTCAGGTTGGAATTCTGGGAATTCCACCCTGTGCGTATGGTTGGGCAAAAAATTACCAACACATGGCTCTCCAAAAACCTGTAGAACTCATTGTTACCTACACAGGAAAAAAAAAAAAAAGATATTATCATTAATTTAAAAATAAAAATCATGATAAATATGTTTTAGATAAAGTACATGAAATAGTTAAAATATTAAAATTTACCTGGGAGTTGTACGTGCTTTATAGGGACACCTTCATCGTTCACCAACAACGTGCCATTAATGGTCCCTGTGGAGCTTACACGTGTAGCTCCAGGAAACGCAATAATGTAGTTGGCCATATCAGCCTCATCATTGCCAACATGTTCAATGGTTGGTTGGGTGTCTGCTTAGGCAGGGTGTGTTTCTTGGCTAGCACCTAAAGGAGTAGAAGGTGTACGAGAGGGTTTCTGGGCAATCTCTTGCCCTTGTGTCCCACTACCACCAACATCGGGTTCAGCAAGTGCCAGAAAACGCTACATACAAAAGAACTTTTTGTTAGTTTAGTCAATGTAAAAATTAAAAATCAAACTATCACAATTCATCTCATGCAGAACAAAAAATATAACCTTTTGACTTTTTATTATTACCTGATATGTTTCTAGCTGGCTCATAAGTTTTTTTATCCTCTCTTCTGTTTTAGGTGTCTGAGGTGCGTCTATCAAAGTATTAAATTTTGACCTTGCATCTCGTGCCTTTTTTCGCAACAAGAACACTGGAGATAGGGATGAAGAAAGCTCTTCCTCAAAGAGGGAATCATCAGGCGTACCATGGCTAGGTGTCTGCATATTTGAACAAAATTAATATTATTTCAATTATTTAAATAACTAAAATACCTGAAGATAGAGCAATGCTGGCACTTTACATGTTCTTTCACTAGCCTCTTTCCGCGATCATCCCGTCTTGGGGTTGTTCCTGTACTGCCCTGATCAATCTGCCACATTTCAATAAATTTATAAATGTAAAAAATTGAAAACAATATCTAACTTGAAAACACAAAATGAAAACTAAAATAATTTCTAATAAGACACCGGAAGACAGAGTTAGAGTTTCAAATATGCCTTGCATTGAATTCAGTCCTGGAAACATGTCATTGCACATTAAGGCACCCAAACAAGAGACGAGTTGACAATGAAGACCTTATTGAATATATTGTTGGAGCAAATTCTAGTAAACTTGTTGTGAATACCTTGAGGACATTTTTGGAGCAACATTATTGAAGCTGATGGTATTGGAGACGATCTTGAAGGGCCTTGAAGTGAAGCTTTTGGAGCAACTATTGAAAAATCCTTAGAGCATTTAAGTAAGGCGCTTTCTATTTTCCATCACCTTTTTCCTTTCAATATCCTTTAAACGATTTTGTTGATATTTAATGTTTGAAATCACGTTATAATTCCTTGATTATATGTGTTTGGGGACTTTCCCTTTGAAATTACCCAAAATACCCTGGCAATTTTATCTTCAGGATGCATGTCTGACCCTATTGTTCAATATTTTGATTGATAGTAGCAAACATAGAGAGTTAGGGGCTCTTGACTTGGTTTGGTTGGGCCATTAGATCCCTAACATCTACTAGGGAGAACCCCCCTTGAGTTGGAGGAGAGCTAGCCCGAAGTGAAAAGAGGTTGGTGAGGTGATAATGGGGCTATTGAATTACACATGGTATCACACTTTAGCTTTAGGACTTTATCTTGAGAAGTGCGAGATTTTTCTATATCAATTCTCAAATTGTTTACAACACTATTGTTAAGAAATAATAAGAAGTGATGTTGAGGGGTTTTTGGGTATAA
Source organism: Pinus albicaulis (assembly GCA_034641835.2). Classification (NCBI taxonomy): domain Eukaryota; kingdom Viridiplantae; phylum Streptophyta; class Pinopsida; order Pinales; family Pinaceae; genus Pinus; species Pinus albicaulis. Next base: position 11,319 of record JAXQQM020075658.1, read on the forward strand.
AAAACAATACCATTTAAAAACTAGGGTTCTCAGTCCTTGGCATTCCTTCATCTGGGCCTAGGGGCACACTAGAATAATTTCACACTAAACCATGCAAACTTAAAAGTAACTTAACAGATCCATAAAGTAATAATAATCATAATTCCTAATTTCCTATTGTATGATATGATGCAAATTATTCAAACATGAAGCAATGAAGACATGCAATGTCTGAATTTCAAGATTGATGAACCACTACAAGAAGTTAGAAACTACAACTTTGATTCAATACTCTGTGTCCTAACTCCAGGAAGGAATCTAGTTTGTAGTACAGAACATGCATCATGTATTATCAATTTTTAATTGACAACAACTAAAGGTCATCTACCTCATCAATTCCTTCCCATTTTGTGTTTTTATGTTATATTCCTTATAAAAGTGTCAAATTTCTCTCAAAGCAAGCAACCAATGAATAAAATAAAAAATAGTTGAGATATGATTGAGAAATGTTCATTTATTTATTGAAAGGATCTTCACAATTTCTTTGGTTGTTTTTCATCTCAAGAAACAAGAAATGACCTAAGAAACTATCGTGATGTAATATAAGAAACAACACGGTGCAATGGCCATTTTCAAAGCTAAATGATGTCCATTGAGGACATGGCCTTTATTTGGTTCCTGTTTCATAGGAGTTTCAGGTAGAAATGGAACTTTGTTGTACCATTTCCAGTAGTAAAAAGGGAAAAACTTCTTTTTCCATGGGAAATAATTTACCTTTCCTTTTTCAAGATAATCTAAATCACAAAAAATATGAACTATACTACACACATTCTTGGATAATGTGAAAGTGGAAAAGGAATACCCTACACAAGTGATGCACACATGTACATTTGAACACTAATAGATTTGTGTAGTTGAAATGCAATGCTTGTTTTCATTTAAATGTAGGGTTTTTAAAGCAGGGAGAAATAATGGCTGCCAAATTAATAAGCGTTTCTTTGGGAAAATTTAAATCTTGTATTGGGTGATGAAGATAATAGAGGGTATTGAATCTTGATTCTTGACATTGTGTTTAACTTGAATAACTCAAATTATTATAAATATCAATGGATGAGTTCTTTTTTCAAGTATGTCACTCAAAACTCTTATGTCAAAGCATTGTATGATGGCTAGCATTTGCTTGTTTCCCTTTCTTCAGTTCAATGTAAAAAGTATATTAATATATTGGAGCATGAATGATAACTACAATTTTTTGCTCTGTAGTATATCCAGCCCCAAGATTATGAAAAGTTTTCTCAAGTGGAGATATTGGTTATTGATGAAGCAACTGCAATTCCATTTCCTGTTGTAAAGGCTCTGCTCGGGCCATATTTAGTGTTTCTATGCTCTACTATAAATGGGTAATAATTATGAATGAGCCAACCACAATCACAGATTTTGTAACCATTCGGTTTCCATGGATAGTGATGATGATATTAACCCTATATATCAGTGACCTATATCTATATGAAAATGATCTCAACATTGACCTTGATATGGTTGTATGGATGTGACCTTTGGTATGTCATCAGAAAATCCCCAAATATCAGAAAATCCCCAAATCTAGAGAACTAAAGCTCATCACTTTTGATCTGGAGTACTACCCTTGTGATAAAGTTGATGAATTTCGGTCTCCCATTCTCTACTACTTTGCACTTCACCTTCAATATAGATCAGACCAAGGGCAATTCGTTATAGGGTGTTGAGATGGATGAGTTTTTCGAACTAAAATCCATAGCTTAAACTTCATGAAACTGGTGGAGTCAAATTCATGCAAGCACAAACACATCTTACACATCCTCTTTGAAACTCATCCGAAAGAACATTGGAAGACATATAGAGAGAACCCTATAGCCTAACACAATCCAATGGAATTGACCAAAAAAAAAACCCAAATAGAGCCAACCTCTACTATAGGAGGAAGGGCCTACGCAAGAACTTACCATTTTGCAAGAGCCGAGGGTGAATGCTATTCGCAAGAGCTGAGGGCTAATGCTATTCGCAAGAGCCGGTGGCGAGACGCTCAGGCGACCGTGTTATGCAAGAGCCGAGGGCGAATGCTAAGGGCGAATGTTGTTCCGCAAGAGCCGAGGGTGAATGCCGAGGGAAAATGTTGTTCTGTGGGCAGAGCTTCGAGGGCTAATGCCGAGGGCGAATGTCGTTCGCAAGAGCTGGCAAGAATGTGCACGTGATACGTACAATGTGTTTAATAAAATCATTTTTATGTAGCGCGCATATAAGTGTCGTTATACCGACGGCGGACAAAGTGTCACTATTGCGACGGATGCCTCCAAACGTCACAATTGTGACACTTAGACATTGTGTCACACTTGCGACGTTTGGAGGCAGCCGTCGCAATAGCGACGCTTTGGGGTATAGTGTCGCAATTGCGACACCTTCCTCCAAACGTCGCAATTGCGACACTTTGTCTAAGTGTCGGTATTGCGACACTTTTCTCTAAACGTTGGTATAGCGATGGTTTCGGGCAGGATTGAAAAAATTTGGGGAAATTTCCGACATTTGGTCAAAAGCGTCAGAACCAAGTGTTGGAATTTCCCCCAAATTTACTAGTGGTG
>JAXQQM020069859.1:0-11468 GCA_034641835.2 Pinus albicaulis
ACATGTAGATCATGAGTCATGGTTGATTGAATCAAGTGCATCCTTTCACTTCACTCCCCATAGGGAGTGGTTCTGCGAGTATGAGAAATATGATGGTAGTGATGTCTTCTTAGGTGATGATAGGAAGGGCAGAATAGTCGGACGTGGAAAATTCAAGCCGAAGCTACAAGGTGGAAGGATTAGAACACTTCCTGGTGTTCTGCACATTCCTGCATTGGCCAAAAATCTGATTTCTGTAAGCAACATGGATGATGTAGGTGTAAAAACAGTGTTCGAGAAAGATACCTGTAAGATGGTTCGGGGAGCACTGGTATTAATGCGAGGAGTTAGGATTGGAACTCTGTACAAGCTTCAAGGTAGCACTGTTATTTCTGGGTGCAACAGTTTTGTGATTCCCGAAAGTGGAGCGGAAAGCCTAGCGGTCTTTGGAGAAAAGATATGCTATGGAATCAAAGGCTTGGACATATTGGAGAGAAGGGACTTCGGATACTGCATGGAAATGGTATGGTAGAAGGTATGTCTAATTTTTCTCCCTATTTCGATTTCGTGAACATTATGTATATAAAAGCAGACCGGTGAGTTTTCCTCCGGTGCTAAGAGGGCAAACAAGATATTAGAGCTTGTGCACAGTGATGTGTTTGGACCTGTGTCAGTTCCATCACTAGGAAAGTCTGTGTACTATGTTTCATTCATAGATGACTTCTTAAGGAATACATGGATATATTTCTTGATGAATAAATCTGAAGTCTTTGACAAGTTTAAAGAATTTAAGGCTCTAGTGGAAAACCAGACAGAGAAGAAGATAAAAGCGCTGAGGACAGATAATGGTGGGGAGTTCTGCAAGAAGGAATTTGAAGAGTTCTGTAAGAAGTGTGGTATAGCATGGCAGAAGACTACTCCATACACACCTCAGCAAAATGGAGTTGCAGAAATAATGAACAGAACACTGATGGAAAAGGTAAGAAGCATGCTCAGTGGTACCGGGTTAGGACAAGAATTCTGGGCAGAGACAGTGGAAACTGCATGTTACTTGGTTAACAGATCACCATCATCAACATTGGAGGATAAGACTCCACATGAGGTATGGACTGGTAAGAAACCCTCTCTTTCACATCTGAGGGTATTTGGATGTGATGCATATGTACATGTTCCAAAGGAGAAAAGGACCAAGTTCGATAATAAATCTGAAAGGTGCATCTTTATTGGATATAAGGATGGTTTAAAGGGTTACAAGCTTTGGAACCCATAAACAAGGAAGGTTGTGTACAGCCGTGATGTGGTGTTTAGAGAGGTGAATGATGTTGTTACACACGAAGTCCTACCAAAGGAACCTGAGAAGATAGAGTTTGAGCTAAAGGAGGATGAATCAGACTATACAACAGAAGAAGACGCAGAAGAGGAAGAGCCACAAACTCCAGCTGTGAGAAGATCAATTCGGGAAAGAAGGAAACCAGAAAGGTATAGTCCATCTGCTTTCTGTTCAGGTTTTTCCTTAACTATAACTAATGATGAACCCGTAACCGTCGGGGAGGTAGTAGATTCGTAGGATGGAAAACTATGGAAGGAGGCCATGGTTGATGAAATGGCATCCTTGCACAAAAATGATGCATGGGATTTGGTGGAGTTGCCAGATGGAAGGAAGCCCATTGGGAGAAAATGGGTGTTTAAGAAGAAGATTAATGTAGAAGGCAAGGTGGAGAAATACAAAGCTCGGTTGGTAGCGAAAGGTTATTCCCAGGTGTCAGGAATTGATTTTGGTGATATTTTTTCTCCTATTACCAAGGTTACTTCTTTTAGATTACTTTTATCTGTTGCTGCTGCATTTGATTTTGAGATAGAACAGATGGATGTGAAGACAACTTTTCTTCATGAGGATCTAGAAGAGGAGATTTACATGAAGCAACCTGAAGGCTTTATGGTGAAGGGTAAGAAAGAACTAGTATGCTAAAGTTGAAGAAGTCTCCGTATGGGTTAAAATAAATATCATGATGTGGTACTGCAAATTTGATACCTATATACAGGGACTTGGCTTCACCAGAAGCAAGGAGGATCACTGTGTTTATTTTAAATTAATTGGTGATCGTGTTATTTATTTGGTCTTGTTTGTGGATGATATGTTGTTGATTGAAAATGACAAAGAAATTATCCAAGATTTGAAGACCCAATTGTTCTCCAAATTCGACATGAAGGATCTTGGTGCTGCCAGCTATATTTTGGGCATGGAAATTAAGAGAGATCGGGTAAAGAGGATGCTCTGGTTAAACCAGAGGAAGTATGTCGAAACTATATTGCAAAGGTTCAATATGCAGGATAGTAAACCAGTGAATGTTCCTATTCCTATAGGTGTAAAGTTGTCTACTGAACAGTGTCCCAAGACACACGAAGAAGAGGAGTATAAGTCTCATGTTCCATATGCAAGTGCACTGGGTAGCCTGATGTATGCAATGGTCCGTACTAGACCGTACATTGCACACGTGCAAGAGTATTGACAGGTTTAATGTCAAACCTGGGAAGGAGCATTGGACAAAAGAGGAAGCGTGGTTTTCGGGGACATTTACGTGGCACTAGTGATTATGGCTTTGCGGCTACTGTGTGGGAAGACCAAGATTGGAAAGAATGTTGGAAATTCGTGGTTTTGTTGATGCAGAATGGGCTGGAGATCTGGACCAAAGAAGATCTACAAGTGGGTATGTGTTTAGCCTATTTGGAGGCGCAGTCAGTTGGATGAGTAAAATACAGTCCGTAGTGGCTCTTTCAACTACAGAGAGGGCAGATCAAGGAAGAACCACTCACAAGGGCAAGGAAGCAGTTTGGTTGCAGAGATTGTGTTCAAGTATGGGGTTGGTACAACAAGATATAAGGATAGACTGTGATAGCCAAAGTGCAATTTTCTTGGCTAAGAACCCTGCTTATCATTTAAAGACAAAGCACATCGATGTTCAATATCACTTTGTTAGAGATATGGTTGAAGCTAAAAGGGTGTTGCTGGTAAAGGTGGACACTTTGAAGAATGTTGCAGATGCATTGACGAAGTCTGTAAGCACTCAGAAGTTCTCTTGGTGTAGAGAAACAATGGGTGTTGAAGAATTGGCCCAATGACTAAGCTCTCCTGTGGCCCCCTGTGGAAAGAAAACAACAAGTGGGATGTTGGGTATGTGTTAGGGTATTCTTCCACGAATAAGCACGCGCGGGGGGTAAGAGGGGGGCGAGGCTCCCTCTGTGACCGGGCGCAATTGGGGGTCGCGCGGGGGGGGCGGCAGCCCCCCCCACGGGGGTCCGGGGCAGCGCCCCGGTGAAAATTTTGGTTCCTTAATTTCCGCTGGGTAGTCTGCGTCCATGGTTTTGCACATGGTTTTGGGGTTCGATGGTTTTCGGCCCCTGGTATTTTGTAGATCCGGTCAAGGGAACTACGGTTATGTTCTAATCCAGGGTTAATGGATTGGGGTTTATGTATGCTTCTGCATGTATATATATGTGTTGTAACACTAAAAGGAATATAATGAAAAATCAAGCTGGTCGTCCCGATTTGGGATCCAGGGGAAAATCTCTGTGTTTATCTGTTTTATGTTTTATGCTCTCGCTATTGTTTATTTTCTGTTATAAGATTCGTGTGTAGATAATTTTTGTTCAGGGTTAAAACCTACAAAACCGTGTGCAAACTCATGCAAAAAACATGGGCAGGTTTGCCTATGAGTGGGTCCGCACACCAAATTTTTTTTTTTCTGGGGCACTGCCCCGGACCCTAACAGGGGGGGCTGCTGCCCCCACTGTGACCCCCCTGCTGCGCCCGATGCAACGTACAACGTGTGGAGCTAGTCGTGGAAAGAATATAACACATACCCAACATTCTCCCACTTGTTGTTTTCTTTCAACAGGGGGCCACAGGAGAGCTTAGTCATTGGGCCAATTCTTCAACACCCATTTTTTTTCTACACCAAGAGAACTTCTGAGTGCTCACAAACTTTTTCAATGCATCTACAACATTCTTCAAGGTGTCCACCTTTACCAGCAACACCCTTTTAGCCTTAACCATATCTCCAACAAAGTGATATTGAACGTCAATGTGCTTTGTCTTTGAATGATAAGAAGGGTTCTTAGCCAAGAAAATTGCACTTTGGCTATCACAGTCTATCCTTATAGCTTGCTGTACCAACCCCATACTTGAACACAATCTCTGCAACCAAACTTCTTCCTTTCTTGCATGAGTGGCTGCTATGTATTTTGCCTCTGTAGTTGAAAGTGCCACTATAGACTGTATTTTACTCATCCAACTGAATGCGCCTCCAAATAGGCTAAACACATACCCACTTGTATATCTTCTTTGGTCCAGATCTCTAGCCTAGTCTGCATCAACAAAACCACGAATGTCCAACATTTTTTCCAATCCTGGTCCTCCCTGGTAGCACAAACCATAATCACTAGTGCCACGTAAATATCTGAAAAGCCACTTCACTGCTGTCCAATGCTCCTTCCCTAGGTTTGACATAAACCTGCTAAATACTCCCATTGCATGTGCAATGCCTGGTCTAGTACAGACCATTGCATACATCAAGCTACCCACTTCACTTGCATATGGAACATGGGACATATCCTCCTCTTCTTCTTGTGTCTTGGAACACTGTTCAGTAGACAGCTTTACACCTACAGGAATACGAACATTCACTGGTTTACTATCCTGCATATTGAACCTCTGCAATATAGTCTCGACATACTTCCTCTGGTTTAACCAGAGCTTCCTGTTTTCCTGATCTCTCTTAATTTCCATGCCCAAAATATAGTTTGCAGCACCAAGATCCTTCATGTCAAATTTGGAAAACAGTTGGGTCTTCAAATCTTGGATAATTTCTTTGTCATTTCCAATCAACAACATATCATCCACATACAAGACCAAATAAATAACACGGTCACTAATTAATTTAAAATAAACACATTGATCCTCCTTGCTTTTGGTGAAGCCAAGTCCCCGTATATAGGTATCAAATTTCTGATACCACATCCTTGGTGACTATTTTAACCCATACAAAGACTTCTTCAACCTGCATACCAGTTCTTTCTTACCCTTCACCATAAAGCCTTCAAGTTGCTTCATGTAGATCTCCTCTTCTAGATCCCCGTGAAGAAATGTTGTCTTCACATCCATCTGTTCTATCTCAAAATCAAATGCAGCAGCAACATATAAAAGTAATCTAATAGAAGTAACCTTGGCAACAGGAGAAAAAATATCACCAAAATCAATTCCCGGCACCTGGGAATAACCTTTGGCTACCAACCGAGCTTTGTATTTCTCCACCTTGCCTTCTACATTCATCTTCTTCTTAAACACCCATTTTCTCCCGATGGGCTTCCTTCTAGCCGACAACTCCACTAGATCCCATGCCTCATTTTTATGCAAGGATGCCATTTCATCAACCATGGCCTCCTTCCAGAGTTTTCCATCCTCTGAATCTACTACCTCCCTGACAGTTCTGGGATCATCATCAGTTATAGTTAAGGCAAAACCTGAACAGAAAGCAGATGGACTATACCTTTCTGGTGGCCTTCTTTCCCGAACTGATCTTCTCATAGCTGGAGTTTGTGGCTCTTCCTCTTCTGAATCTTCTTCTACTGTAGAGTCTGATTCATACTCCTTTAGCTAAAACTCTATCTTCTCAAGTTCCTTTGGTATGACTTCATGTTTAACAACATATTTCACCTCTCTAAACACCACATCTCGGTTGTACACAACCTTCCTTGTTTCCGGGTTCCAAAGCTTGTAACCTTTTAAACTATCCTTATACCCAATAAATATGCACCTTTCAGATTTATTATCCAACTTGGTCCTTTTTTTCTTTGGAACATGTACATATGCATCACATCCAAATACCCTTAGATGTGAAAGAGAGGGTTTCTTACCAGTCCATACCTCATGTGGAGTCTTATCCTCCAACGCCGATGAAGGTGATCTGTTAACTAAGTAACATGCAGTCTCCACTGCCTCTGCCCAGAATTCTTGTCCTAACCCGGTACCACTGAGCATGCTTCTTGCCTTTTCCATCAGTGTTCTATTCATTCTTTCTGCAACTCCATTTTGCCGAGGTGTGTATGGAGTAGTCTTCTGCCGTGCTATACCACACTTCTTACAGAACTCTTCAAATTCCTTCTTGCAGAACTCCCCACCATTATCTGTCCTCAACGCCTTTATCTTCTTCTCTGTCTAGTTTTCCACCAGAGCCTTAAATTCTTTAAATTTGTCAAAGACTTCAAATTTCTTCCTCAAGAAATATATCCATGTATTCCTTGAGAAGTCATCTATGAATGAAACATAGTACACAGACTTTCCCAGTGATGGAACTGACACAGGTCCAAACACATCACTGTGCACAAGTTCTAATATCTTGTTTGCCCTCTTAGCACCAGAAGAAAAACTCACCCGATTCTGCTTCCCATATACACAATGTTCACAGAAATCGAAATCCAGAGAACAATTAGACATACCTTCTACCATACCATTTCTATGCAGTATCCGAAGGCCCTTCTCTCCAATATGTCCAAGCCTTTGATGCCATAGCATGGTATTTTATCCGAAGATATCTAGGATTTTCACTCCAATTTCAGGAACCACAAAACTATTACACCCATAAATAACAGTGCTACCTTGTAGATTGTACAAAGTTCCAGTCCGAATTCCCCGCATTAATACCAGTGCTCCCCGAACCATCTTGTAGGCATATTTCTGTAGAAATTTGAATAATAGATGAGTTATTCACCGAGATTATCCTGATTACACACTATTTGAGCTTCATGCATAATACATAACCTCTTCTACCATTGATCATCAATTTGCGGAATTAAGAACAATCGCATGCACACATTGAAACATTAATCAATCACACATATCAACACAGTATGTAATGGGGAAAGATTACAGCTGAAAACCCCCAACTATCTGTATATTATAATGATAGAGAACATGTAACAATACATAGCACAAACTCCTCACAAGCTCTCAGCACTATCTCCAATTGTTACACACAAACTAGCTCAGATATGAACAAGTCACAAGTTCAAATCTCCTCCACAAGTCTGCCTGCCTCTACTGCGCAATCCAAGATGAATAATGATGAGATCCAAGTTCGAATCCCACTGGCTTGTACTGCGCAATCCTCATTGGCAATCTCAATCAATGTGTTTGCAAATCTCATGCACAGCTATAGTCACAACTGATAGTAGACTCACCCTTTCACCCACCTCTAACACTGGTCTCCACTGAACTGTCCATGCATTGTAGTTAACTGATGTATTCTTTAGTTGATTTATGAGTTAATAATTAGTGAATTAATTAATAATTGATTCACACCACTCATCACTAGTGTACTTATCAGTTAGACTAAATACAACTAGTTCAACTAAGTTAAACCGAACACAACTCCATCAACTATCTCATCAACTCCACCAAACTCTGCCACATGAGTTCTAACTGAAGTCAACCATGCAATAGCTCAACTAAACCCTAGGAATAGCATAATTCCTTCTGTCAGCTACATGTGCCACATCCGTAGCTCAAACTGAAGTGCTCCAAGAGGATAAGATAATGTTTATAGTCCAAATATTATTAAGAGCTAATAATATTTGATTGTTCTATTTTTAGCTCGACAGTCTAAAAATAGAAACTGCCCAATGTCTAAAAATAGAGGTCCATCTATTTTTACCAACTCGACCAATCATCCATAAATAGCATCCTGCAACTCATAGACCATGATCCATATGTCTAAAAATAGACATAGTCTAAAAATAGACTTTGCGCTAAAAATAGCCTGCGGGCCCACTTAGTGAAGGCGACTTCTTTTCACTAAGCTCCATCATCTTGTTTCATTTTCAACACTCCCTCTCAACAAGATATGGATTATCTGCAACCCCTATCCTGCCTCTGTGGTATTCGAATTTGCTCCTGGTGAGCGCCTTCGTCAAGATATCAGCATCTTGATCCTCCGTGGGAATGTATGAAAGTAACATGATCTTCCGCTGCACACAATCTCTGATATGATGATACCGGATGTCAATGTGTTTAGATCTATCATGAAATACTGGATTAACCGAGAGTTTGATGCAACTCTGATTATCACAATAAATCACAGTAGGCTCTAAGTGTGAACCGAACAACTCGACCAGGATCTTCCTCATCCATATAGCCTCACATGCAGCCAAACTCGCTGCCATATACTCGGCCTCTACTGAACTGAGTGCCACGGATCTCTGCTTCCTGCTGTACCAAGAAACTGTTGTCGACCCGATACTGAAAATCCCTCCAAATGTGCTCTTTCTGTCCGTTGGGCTCCCTGCCCAATCTGCATCCGTGAAGCCACATAGCTTCACCTCATCCGACTGTCTGTACCACAATCCATATCCCGATGTGCCTCTAAGATATCTCAATACATGCTTCCCCGCCTTCCAAAAGAGCTTGGTTGGCTTAACCATAGCTTGTGAAAGCTGGTTAACAGCATAGCATATGTCGGGTCGTGTATTGACCAGATACATAAGCGACCCCACCAACTGTCGATAAACAGTGGCATCCACTACCTCCACCGAAGTAGCATCCTCCTTCCTCCAACCACTAGGAAGAGGAGTATCAACAGGCTTGCAGCAATGCATGTTGAACTTCTCCAGTATCTCCCGGGCATACTTACCATGAGAAACAAACAGTCCACCACTACGCTGCCAAATTTCCAATCCCAAGAAATAATGAAGAAGGCCCAAATCCTTCATCTCAAGCTCCTTTGCAAGATCCTCCTTGCATGAGAGTATCAACAACTCATCACCTATCAAAATAAAATCATCTACATAAAGTACAATGATCAGCAACTTACCCTCCACCACAATATGGTATAGGTTAGGATCCGCCTCACTCTTGGAGAATCCAAGTCCGGTGAAATAACTGTCAATCCGTGTGTACCAAGCACGAGGTGCTTGTTTCAACCCATACAGTGCTCTCTTGAGTCTGCACACATGCGACTCACTGCTGAAGATCTCGAAACCTTCGGGCTACTCTATGTACACCTCCTCCTCAATGACTCTGTTGAGGAACGCAGTCTTCACATCCATCTGATGAATGTGCCACCCCATCTGCGCTGAGAGAGCTAGGATCGTCCGTATGGAAGAATACCTTGCGACAAGTGCAAAGGTCTCCTCATAATCGATCCCCTCTATCTGTGAAAAGCCTCGGGCAACAAATCTTGCCTTGTACTTCTCCACACTCCCGTTAGCTGCCTGCTTCACTTTGTAGATCCATCTCGAACCCACCACTGATTTCCCCTCCGGCCTCGGGACAATCTCCCATGCACTGTTTCTGACAATCGAATCATACTCTTCCACCATGGCATCTACCCATGCGGGATCCTCCACAACTTCCTCGAAAGAGGATGGCTCCGTCACGATACACTTGCTCATAAGAGCCATGTATCCAGTATACCGGTCAGGTGACTGTCTCTGTCTGCGCTGTGATGTAGGTGCTCCTACAACCTTCTCTGCATCTTGAGCCAGTCGCTCAGCTTCTGTAGTGCACTTCCACCCTCTGATGGTTGGCGCTGCATGAGTGGTCTCTTCCACTCCATGAACCTCATCTTGTGGCTGATCCACATCCCGAGACTCATCCTTAGGAACTAATAGCTCCTCATCTGCATGCAAGTGTGGCTCCCTCTCAAGCGAACACTTCATGGCTTTCTCCTCATGAAATTTGATATCCCGTCGCACAACAGTCTTGCGACTATCTGGAAAATACACACGATAGTTTTGGGGTGTATCAGTGTACCCCAAAAATATCCCAACCTCTGCGGTCAGCTCCAGCTTCTTCCTGGCATCCTTCGTCACATGAATGTAAACAAGTGAACCAAAAATCCTCAAATGGGAAATATCAGGCCTCTTACCAGAAAATGCCTCCTCGGGTGTACTCATGCCAAGTATCTTGTGAGGACAACAGTTTTGCACATATACTGCAGTATTGCATGCCTCCACCCACAAGTGAATGGGTAGGCCCTGATCATGCAACATCGCCCGTGCAGCACCCACGATCGTTCTGTTCTTCCGCTCAGCAACCCCGTTCTGTTGTGGGTTATGAGGTGCTATGAGCTCTCTTCAAATTCCTTCTGCGCTGCAAAAGTCCTTGAATTCGCCAGAGATGAATTCACCACCATTGTCTCTCCTAAGAGCCTTCACCTGCTTCCCCTATTCTTTCTCAACCAGTGCCTTGAACTCATAGAACTTTGAGTATGTCTCACTCTTCTTCTGCATGAAGAAGATCCAGCACTTACGATAAAAATCATCAACAAATATCACATAATACCCGTGCTTTGCTGTTGAAGCTACTGAGAAAGGTCCACACACGTCTGTGTGAATTCTCTCAAGGATCATCGTGGCGTGACTATCCTTCTCGTGAAAGGTGTCTTTCACAAATTTTCCCAAGGTACATCCCTTGCACTGATCTGACTGCGCAAGAGTACCCTTAGGAAGCCCAGTAGAAATCTGCTTCAGTATCTTCAAATCTCCATGGTGAAGGTGGCCCAATCTCCGGTTCCACAACTCGCCATCATCCCGGCTCACCACTCCTTCTGCCTTGCCTGCCATTACTGCGCAACCGTCTACCTTCAATTGATAAAGGTTCTTAACTCGAACCCCTATCCTCCGGGTCTCACCAGTTGCCTTACTACGCAGGAAAGCCTTTCCCTCGCTAAAGACAACATCATATCCCTTATCTTCTAACATCGCCACAGAGATAAGATTCTTCTTCAATCCTGGAACATGCATCACTTCCTTCAATACGAAGGGTTTACCAGACTCCCTCTCAAAGGAAATGGTACCGATACTAGTCGCACTGTATCTACCATCATCGCCCATCTCGATGTGCACTCCAAGATCTTTCTCATCCAGATCAGAAAACAAATCTCGATCTCCTGTCATGTGAAAAGACGCACCACTGTCCAAGAACCAAATTGAACCCATCACACTTGATACCAAGCATGCGATCAGCGAAAAATCCAGCTCAAACTGCGAGGCTAAGGCCTCTCCAGCTGCAGATCCAGCAGCCTGCTTATTTTTCTTCTTCTGCGGACAATTTGTGGCATAATGTCCGTGTTGGTGACAGTGAAAGCACTTCACCTTGGACATGTCCTGCTTCTTGCCTTTCGCACCGAAATGAGAAGCTTTCTTTCTCTTCCCCTTCTTTGCTTTGGCAGCCAAAGTGCAATTCTCTTCATCATATTTCCTTGATGAAGATCTATCCCTGGTACTCCGCCTTATCTCCTCTTGCACAAGATCCGACCAAAGTCGCTCCCATCCTGGAAATTTCTCCCGACCATTGACGGAGTCCTGATAGGAGTGCCAACTCTTCGAAAGCCCAAGGAGAGCCAAGCTCACTAAGTCCTCATCATCTACAGTCACCCCCACACTTCCCAGCTCATCCTTGCATTGGATGAACTTCGTGAGGTACTTGGGCATAC
>JAXQQM020087627.1:0-22714 GCA_034641835.2 Pinus albicaulis
CACCAGCATCTAGGGTTTTCGTTGCATGTTCCCCAATATAAACAAATAAGTTATTTTATATGGTGAAAGCAATTTTACTTAGGGTAAAATTGGTCTTACATGGTGTACTTGGGTTCATCTAATAATAATAGGTTAGATGACCAAAATTTGGTGTAACAGCTCCTACCACCACTATTTCAATATCATATGAGCCAACAGATCCTTGCTTGGCCAGGGGTGAGGATTTCCCGCGCCGTGAGGATGGTCAAATTGTGATAAAACCAGGAAGGCAAACTCCAACCGTTATCAGATTCTAGTCTACTGGAACTTTCCCCTACCACCACACCCAAAAACTAGATCTCTCTTCACCCTTAAATTTCCTCAGGAAACCACACACTATGTCCCAGCTACCATCTTGCCACCAGTTGGGAAACTAGGCAAGAACCCGAACAATTGGAGAAGGAGAAGGCAGGAGGAACACGCCCAAGGCTGATGCTTCCCAAGAAGCAACTCAGCAAGAACCCGAACAACTGGAGAAGGAGAAGGAGGGAGGAACACGCCCGAGGCTGACGCTTCCCAAGAAGCTTTACACAACCCACACTAGGATATCAACTCTTTTTATTCCAAAAGGATGACTCTCCTACCGCCACTAGACACCAACAACCACACACCAAACCACTAGGCACACCAATTTCTAGACCAAGCACTAGAAATGGAGAGTTCCACACAAAATCACTGCCACCCCTAGTGATACCTCCTTCAATACCACCTTCATGCACCTCTATCAAACTAACAACTCGCACATACTAAAAACCATAGAAGACCAAAGTAACAAGTTCCCCCGTTGACACATCATAATGTTCAGGATTTCTATTTACTAGGCATTAAAATTAAAATAAAGTGGAAAACGTGAGCGAGGGAGGATTTTTTTAATGTCCTTGGCACCTATAGCTACTACATAGATCTATCTACATTTGGGGTCATCCATGGAAATAGAAGGAGTCATGATAAAATATATAGAAAAGGAGGTTCTACGAAACGTTGTGGCAGGTGTTTGACATGTTCGATGTTTCTATTTACTAGGCATTCAAATGAAAGAAAAGTGGTGAGTGAGGGAGGAATTTTCTAATGTCCTCAGTGCCTATCATTGCTATAGATATCTATCTACATTTGTGGTTGTCCCTGGTAATAAAATAAGTCATGAGAAAAGAGATAGAAAAGGAGGTTTGTGAAAAGTGGTGGCAGGTGTTTATGAATGGATCATGACAAGAAGCCCAAAACCCAAGTCCATCCTAATGATAATGGAGATGTGAACCCCATCTCCATAGGTATGCTGTTGTGTAACCAGCTCCAAAAATAGAAGAAAAGAGATATTAACGCCTTAGAAATAAGCCACTTCGAGGGGGGCAACCTCCCATACATTACATAAATGAAAAATTCTTGGATGATACAATTTACAAAACCTCCTTTCTATATATAGGAGTCCATGTGGCCATAATTTAATCCTAGTGGGCCACAATGTAATCCTAGCCGATCTAACAATAATAATTTAAGGGCACAATAATAACAAAATGGGGGTTACAAGGGTACAATAATAACAATAAGAGGGTTACACTAATAACAATAAGGGACTACACTAGGGACCTAACATGCCCCTCTCCTTCAAAAAAGCGTTGTCCTCAACGCTTGAGTAGCTCTGGGTGCTTCTGTATAAATTTCTCATCCTCCCATGTAGAATCTCCAGTGGGTAAGTTCTTCCACTTGATGAGATACTCTGAAACTGATCGATTCCGTAGCTGTCGAGTTCTTGTTTCTGTGACCGCTTTAGGTTCCAATATGATTTTTCCTTCCTCATCAAGTTCTGGTAATATTGTTTGAACTGGAAGATTTTCACCTATAACCTTCTTTAAGCATGAAACGTGAAAAACTGGATGTACTCGCGAAGAAGCAGGAAGCTCCAATTTGTATGCCATGGTACCAATCTTTTGCAACACCTTGTAAGGACCATAGTACTTTGGCGATAATTTATTATCCTTCTTAGCTTGCTTGAGGGACATTTGTTTGTATGGTTGTATCCGTAAAAATACCCAATATCCTACATCAAAACTTCTCTCACTACGATGTTGATTTGCTTGTTGTTTCATTTGATTTTGTGCCAAATTCATGTTATCATTTAAGAGTTGGAGAAATTCTTGCTGATGCTCGATGTGATCTTCCACTGCTTGACCCTTCGAATTTCCCCTTAAAGATGATGTGATGGATGGTGGATGATATCCATAAAGTGCCATAAATGGGGTCATTTTTACTGCAGTATGGAAGGAAGTGTTATACCACCATTAGCGAGAGGTAACCACTTGACCCATTGTGTTTGTTTATCAGATACAAAAAAACGAAGATATCCTTCCAAACATTTATTTACTATCTCAATTTGACCATCAGATTGAGGATGATAAGATGAGCTATGAGCTAATTGAGTACCCAAACAAGAAAATAACTCCGTCCAAAAATTTCCAGTAAAAATGGGATCTCTGCCGCTCACAATAACCCTTGGGCTTCCATGTAGCTTTTGAATTCTATCCATAAATGTAGTAGCAACTGTACTTGCTTTAAATGGATGAGATAATGCAAAAAAAGTGTGCATACTTGGTAAGTCTATCAACTACCACCATGATGACACTCTTTCCTTTGGACTTAGGTAAACCTGTGATAAAATCCATTGAAATCTCCTCCCAACGTTGACTTGGAATGGATAAAGGTTGTAGAAGTCCCAAGGTCTTAATTGTCTCAACTTTATTATGCTGGAAAACCAAACATTCCACCACAAAATTTTGAATATCAAATTTAAGGCCATCCCAAAAAAATTCTTTCTTCACCCTGTGGTAAGTTTTTAAAAATCCTGAGTGTCCTCCTAAAGGAGAAGTGTGCAATTCAGAAGAATCTTTTGTTTTAGTTGGGAATTCTTACAAAGATATAAGCGATCTTTGTACCATAAGGAATCATTTTTCCAACTAAATGTATCAGATGTACTAGGATCTTGCTGCAACTTTTGAATGAGTGTCCATACATCTTTGTCCTTCTTCCATTCATATCTTGCTTTGGTTATCCAATCTGGTTGGATAATAGAAATGGCACAAAGCAATGCTTCCACCTCTTCATTCTTTCTTGAGAGTGCATCTGCAACAACATTAATCTTTCCTTTTTTGTAGATTATTTCAAAGTCATAACCCAACATCTTTGTGACCCATTTTTGCTGCTCTTCTGAAGATAGTCTTTGTTCCAAAAGGTGTTTAATACTATCATGATCATTTTTTACCTTGAAGTGTCTACCCATTAGGTAAGTTCTCCATTTCTTTAGGGCATGTAGTATTGCTAACATTTCCATCTCATAAATAGGTTTCTGTAAATACTTTCCTTTGATTGGAAAACTTTCAAAAGCAATGGGTCTTCTTTCCTGCATTAAAACAACACCAATTCCATTTCCTGAGGCATCACATTCCATAATAAAGGTTTTTGTGAAGTCTGGCGTAGCTAAGACCGGTGCTAGGCACATTGCCTCTTTAAGATGTTCAAAGGCCTTAGTTGCTTCATGGGTCCATGAAAATTCATCTTTCTTCAATAATTTTGTTAGAGGTGCTGCTATTCTACCATAATTCTTAACAAACTTGCGATAATACCCTATTAACCTGAGAAATCCTCGCAACTGCTTTATGGTTGTGGGGACTTTCCATTCCTTAATGGATTTAATTTTGTTAGGGTCTAATTTAACACCCTAATGAGATACAATATGACCTAGATATTCCACCTCTTGTAATCCAAAGAAACATTTGGATTTTTTTTGCATATAATTGTTTCTCCTACAATAGTTTGAGCACCTTGTCAACATGTTCAACATGATCCTTCCAAGACCTGTTATAGATTAGTGTATCATCAAAAAATACTAGCACAAATTTTCTAAGGAAGGGTTTGAAAATGGAATTCATCAACCCTTGAAATGTAGAAGGTGCATTGGTAAGGCCAAAAGGCATGAACAAAAATTCATAATGACCCTCATGAGTTTGAAATGCTGTTTTTGGAATATCTTCAGTCTTCATCCTAATTTGATGATATCCTGAACGGAAATCCAACTTGGTAAAATAAATTGCTCCATGTAATTTGTTGTGTAACCAGCTCCAAAAATAGAAGAAAAGAGATATGAACGCCTTAGAAATGAGCCACTTTGAGGGGGAAACCTCCAATACATTACATAAATGAACAATTCTTGGATGATACAATTTACAAAACCTCCTTTCTATATATAGGAGTCCATGGGGCCATAATGTAATCCTAGTGGGCCACAATGTAATCCCAGCCGACCTAACAATAATAATTTAAGGGCACAATAATAACAATATGGGGGTTACAGGGGTACAATAATAACAATAAGGGGGGCTACACTAACATAATAAGGGGCTATCCTATTAATATAGGGACTTAACATGCCCCTCTCCTTCAAACAAGTGTTGTCCTCAACGCTTGATTATTTCTTGATGCTTCTGTATAAAATTCTCATCCTCCCATGTGAAATATTTTACAAGAAAGTTCTTCCACTTGCTGAGATACTCTGAAATTGATCGTACTTTTCGAGTTCTTGTTTCTATGACTGCTTCATAACTTCTTTCGATGTGATGTTGATCTTCCCGTTGTTTCATTAGATTCTGCACCAAAGTTGGGTTATCCTTTGAGAGTTGGAGAACTTGTTGTTGATGCTCGATGTGATCTTCCATTAATTTATCATCCATATTTGCTATTATTTGATCCTTAAAACCATCCAAATTAGCCTCCATTTCTGCTTTTAAACCATCTATTTCATCTTCAATTGCTCTTCGTAAGATTGAAACTTGTTGCACTTGGTACCGTAATTTTGATATCTCATACTGCAACTCTTCCTCTTCATGCATCATAGTATAGATTTTTGAGGGATTAATGGGTATGGAATTATTTTTTGGAGGCATTATAGAACCAAATACTGATAAAAATTCTAAAATATGCCCTTGGAATCAATTCAAATTGATTCTTCAAACAAGACTTATGCAATTCGGAAAAATACACACCTTTTTCTTGCTTTTGAGGAGCTCGATATTAAAATTGGATTATCTCTGTGATTACAGCACTTCAATATTTGAAATTTAGTAATGAAATACCCCTCTGAATTATATTTTGAATGCCACAGGTCTGACCTGATTTGGATTCTCCAAGACAAAGTTGTGTCCAATCTCCCACAATGACCTAATTCTGGACTGGTTCAGTAGAGCGAACTTGTACGACTTGCCACGTGTCACTATTTCATCTTTTGTCTCTAAAATTGATATCCAAGAAACTAAAATCCATGTGCTAGCAATAAATTTTTACGGAACTCAAATCCGATGCTCAGAGAGAGAGTAATGAAGATTTTCCCATGATCACCTCTTTGAGATGAAATTCAAGAGCCTGAAAAAGCACTACCTTCCACAGATCATATCTCCAAAAATATTGCGAACCAAGCTCTGAAATTTTTTGACGAATTTCCTCAGGATTTCAGCTTCGTACCATATGAATTTCAGATTCTGAACCTTCGTAGAAAAATTTTTATAGCGCAAATGCCACGATGACCTGTTTAGGAGCCTGAAACAATACCTGACTTCCACAGATGATATCTCCGAAATTATTGCGAACCAAACTCTGAAATTTTTACACAGGCGTCCTCAAGATTTTTTCTTCGCACCCTAAAAATTTCAGCTTCTGAAACTTCGTAGAAAAAAAGTTATAGCGAAAATGCCACGATGACCTGTTTGGAGCTCGAACAGATCTAAATTTCCAGATCATATCTCTAAATATAATTACTCAAATTTATTGCTTCTCAGATTTCGGCTTAGCACCCTAAAATTTCAGCTCAAATGACAAAAAATTTTTTATAGCGAAAATTCCACGATGACCGTTTTGGAGCAACAAACCCTAATCCAAAGCTCGCTACCAAATGTCAACCACTTTAAAAATAGAAGAAAAAAGATATCAACGCCTTAGAAATAAGCCACTTCGAGGGGGCAACCTCCAATACATTACATAAATGAACAATTCTTGGATGATTCAATTTACAAACCTCCTTTCTATATATAGGAGTCCATGGGGCCATAATGTAATCCTAGTGGGCCACAATGTAATCCTAGCCGACCTAACAATAATAATTTAAGGGCACAATAATAACAATATGGGGGTTACAGGGGTACAATAATAACAATAAGGGGGGCTACACTAACATAATAAAGGGATATCCTATTAATATAGGGACTTAACATAATTCATCCAATAATTCATCAATCACATGAATGGGAAATTTATCTTCAATGGTGAGCTGATTGAGCTCCCTATAATCCGAACACATTTTCCATGATCCATCCTTCTTGTGTGCTAATACTACAGGAGCAAAGAAAGAACTTTGACTAGGTTGAATTATACTTGCCTCTAACATTTCTGCAATCTTATGTTCAATTTCGCTCTTTTGGACGTAAGGATATCTATAAGGCTTGATGTTTGGAGGAACACTTCCTGGAATCAAATGAATAGCATGATCATGATCACGAATAGGTGGGAGTCCTTTGGGAGTTTCAAACACCTTGGAATGATTGTCCAAGATTTGTTGGAGATCTGCAGAAATAGATGATTTTGATGTCGGAACTTCTAGTGAGCATAATTGTGCAATTACGCCTCGTTTTTATTTCTTTAGAAGCTTTGTCATGACATTAGAGCTTATTATCCTTCCTGGCTTCCCTTCAATACCCCGTAATTCGACTTCCTTTCCTTCTGAAAAAAATTTCAAGAAAAGTTCTTGAAAATTAAAAGCTACCGTCTCCAAAGATTGTAACCATTGTACTCCTAGTACAACATCAGCACCTCCCATAGGAATGGAAAGCATTGGACTAGTCAATACATATTCCCCCATGGTTAGCTTGATATTATGGCATTTTCCAAAGCAATTTATAGTTCCTCCATTTGCAATCATCACTTGACATTCTGGTGCTGGGTATAGGAAACAATTTAATTCCTTGGCTACCTTACAATGAATAAAATTATGGGCTCTTCTAGGGCTGGTTCTTGGTGTATATCCTCTTCTTGTTCATTTTCTTCTTCCTCTTCACAATATATGTAAAATAATTTCTTCTTAGCACACTTATGACCTTTAGTGTGTTTGCTATCACAACTGTAGCAAAGCCCTTTTTCTCTTTTTTCTTCCAATTGTTGTGGTGTCAACCTTGTAGGTTGTGGAAATCTAGGCATAGCAACACTTCCTTATTTATAGAATTGAGTGGTAGACTTCCTTGTCGCCATTATTTTACATTCAAATTTTCTTGCCAACCTGAATGCCTTCTCCAATGAATCCGGTTCCAAAACGCGAACTTCATGTTGGATTTTATCCTTTAAAGTGCCTATGAAGAGACCGAGCCTGTGTTCCTCTGGAATATCAGCTACCCTTATATTCAACTTTTGGAAGTCCTCAATGTGCTGCCCCAATAAACCCTTTTGTTTGAGATTTATCAATTGGCTAAAGAAGGTGTTACTCTTTGTATCCTCATAATGTGCTATCATTTCCTCTGTAAAAATTGACCAAGTGACAATTTTTTTACAGGAGCAAAGCCATTGATACCATACAAATTTATTTTGTTCTAAATGTAAAGTTGCAATGCATAAATTTTGTGTGTTTTGCACGTTATGGAGATCAAAATATTGCTCCATCTGTAGTATCCATGTTAGGGGATCCTTTCCATCAAACTTCCTCATATCCATTTTTGGAATATGGTGGTTCTTCCCGCTAACATTAGACTTTATGAAATCACGATTAAAATTTATTTTGTTCTCATCATGAGGTTCTTCTACTATCTTTTCACCATTAGGAAACATTTCTTGTATCAACTTTGTCAAACCTTCGATTTCTGCTTTTAGATCATTCTTCATGTTTTCCATGTTGTCTTTCATGTCATCCATCTTAGCTTCCATGCCAGCTTTCATGCCATCCATATTAGCTTCCACACCTTTCTTCAAGCTGTCCATATTTGTTTCCATGCCTTTCTTCAAAACTTCCATTTCATTTTTTGTTGCTCTTTGCGAGAGTGAAATTTGTTTCACTTGCTCTTGTAATTTTGATAGATCATGTTGCAATTCTTCATCTTCATGAGTCATAATAGAGCCTTCTGAAGGCTTAATGGGTGTTGAATTATTTTTATGGGGCATCTTTTAGAACCCAATACTGATATCTATTCTACAATATGCCCTTGGAATCAATTCAAATTGATTCCTCAAACAAGACTTATGCAATTCAGAAAAAAAAAATACACACCTTTTTCTTGCTTTTGAGGAGCTCGATATTGAAATTGGATTATCTCTGTGATTGCAACACTTCAATATTTGAATTTATGTACCAACGTATTCCTCTGAATTATCTTTCGAATGCCACAGGTCTGACCTGATTTGGATTCTCCAAGACAAAGTTGTGTCCAATATCCCACAATGACCTAATTATGGACTGGTTCAGTAGAGCGAACTTGGATGACTTCCCACGTGTCATTGTTTCATCCTTCGGCTCTGAAATTGATAGCCAAGAAACTAAATTCCATGTGATTGCAACCAATTTTTACGATACTCCAATTCGATGCTCAGAGAGAGAGTTATGGAGATTTTCCCACGATCACCTCTTTGAGATGAAATTCAGGAGCCTGAAAAAGCACTACCTTCCACAGATCGTATCTCCGAAAATATTACGAACCAAGATCTGAAATATTTTGACAATTTTCCTTAGGATTTCGGCTTCACACCCTAAAAATTTCATCTTCTAAAACTTCGTAGAAAAAAAATTATAGTGCAAATGCCACGATGACCTATTTAGGAGCCTAAAAAAAGACCTAACTTCCACAGATAATATCTCAAAAAATATTGTGAACCAAGCTCTGAAATTTTTTGACAATGTTCCTCAGGATTTCAGCTTCACACCCTAAACATTTCAGCTTCTGAAACTTCGTAGAAAAAAATTTATAGCGAAAATTCCACGATGAACTGTTTGGAGGAGCGAAACCCTAGTATCCAAAGCTCTGATACCAAATGTTGTGTAACCAGCTCCAAAAATAGAAGAAAAGAGATATTAACGCCTTAGAAATAAGCCACTTCGAGGGGGGAAACCTCCCATAAATGAAAAATTCTTGGATGATACAATTTACAAAATATCCTTTCTATATATAGGAGTCCATGTGGCCATAATGTAATCCTAGCCGACCTAACAATAATAATTTAAGGGCACAATAATAACAAAATGGGGGTTACAAGGGTACAATAATAACAATAAGGGTGTTACACTAATAACAATAAGGGATTATACTAGTAATATAGGGACCTAACATATGCTCATTCTCATTATTATAGTTATCTTTCTATCTTTCATTTATTTCAACATCTGCTTGTTTCTATTAGTAAGGCCTCCTTGATTGGTCGTTGATTGAGTAGAGAAGTTGTGCATGCAAGAGGGATAGATCAGTGACACTTATTATAATTCTCTCCATGTTTATTTTCGGGTAAATGACAAGTGAATGTTGCAATAAATGTTATGTTCTTCCTTTTGTGGGTGTGTATCAATAATTTTTTAAGTTTTCATTTCAACTCTTCCTAAGATGTGGGGTGCCATCACTTGTGGGAGAAATGGCTTGGAAGGATGCATCACACTTATTTTTTGGTTAACCCGTAAATTTCACCTCGCCCAAACCTCTTATTTATTCCTGTGAAGAAGTGAATCTTGATGGTTGGCCTAATGACATGCCACGATATTCACTAGATAAACATGGTCCCATTGAATTTTTTTACTTATTTTTTCAGCTATGATCTACCATTTCAAAATTGTATCATGTTCCCCACCTCTATTATGACTGCTTGGGAAAATTAGTACCCTTGATTTTATGCAACTATGTGGTAAAATTATGGATGTTAGGTTTTGAGTTATGTTGTTAGTAAGAGTAATTAATGAACCCTATGTCCCTCACTTTTAGATTTTCTTGATTGACAATGAAATGTGAAAATTTTTCAAGGGAATTTAAGTGAAGTCATTTATATTACAGATGGAATTATTACATTACATCAAAATTGGGATTTTATATTATCCACTTAAGTTCTAATTTTCTCATCAATATTAGACTTATTTCACAATTCCTTTGAAGTATATATCATTGGTTTGATTTTTCTTCATGCACATATGTACAAATGTCAAAAAGAGATGACAGTGAGAAGTAACTACATACAATAGACTAACTTTGCATCCAAATTCAAGTATTTGTTGGCTATTGAATTTTTCTTTATCATCACTTATCACAATGAGAAGTAACTACATATGATAGGATGAAAAGTTATCCCTCAAACAATGTAGAGATGCAATTATTTATTGATTGTTGAATTCTTATTTATCATCACTTACAATAACTAACACTATATTTGGGCTTTCTTAAGGAAAAACATCTTCACTTCCATAACTCGTAGGACTCCTAAAAATATTTTCACTTCCATCAATGACAATTCCTTTCAATATCAATGTTTTATGCATTCCTCTAATCAACTCTTCATAGTCCCTATCTCTTGTTTCCCCTAGAAAGAAATACATATTGGCTATATCCAAGCCCCATAGAACATACAAATATCTACAAGCACCAAATCTAATTTTTAGTAATATGGATCTTGCTCAAATATAAGAATTTATTGCATCGGCACCGTTGAGTGAAAGATACTACATGTAGTTTCCAAAAGACTAAAATCATCAAATTAAATAATTGCATAGTCTAAATGTTGTTATGGTAGTCAACTTGAGGTTGCCAATCTATTGTGCATTTCTCAACTTTAACCAAATCATTAAGATATCAAATATTGGAACTTAGTCATATGCAAACTCAATATTCAAAATAGCTGGGCTTAGTATTGATTGGAATAGTTGGGGTTAGATGAGTTTGTGCTAGTTTAGTATTCCATTTGATATGACCTAGAACTTAATTCTTTTGGTTGGGTTTATCTAGTTCTTCTTCGGTTTTTTTTTTGATAAGTTATTTTTAGTTAGGCACTAGTGAGGCTACATCATGGTCCAAGAATAACACCTGAATAAAAAAAAGGAATTGAACCAATCAGTTAACATCTACCAATATTCAACACCTCGAATTTTTGCGAATTTTTGATTTTGAGTGGCGGCAATATTCAACACCTCGAATTTTTTATTTTGAGTGGAGGGAAGCATCGTATGAGTTTCTAAGGGATAGAAACGAAATTTTAATTTTTCACTTCTCGAGATTGAAGTGGGTCCTCGAAAACACGCCTTCAAGCTGCACGAAAGTCATCAGAATTTGAGAAATCTGCAGATAGGTCTGGGGATCAATCCTCTCCGCCTCAATCTAAACAGAAGGATATCTACTAGGGCGGTGCCACCCCCTGAAATCCTGTCACCCAACATGCTCCATCTCCCATCACTCGTTCTTATCCCAGTGACGCCTCTCGGCTTCGACCCCTTTGATTGCCCCTCCAATTCGATGTCATGTGATGAATCTTCGATTTCACAAGAGGAGAGGGTCATTATGGAGAAGGGATTATATTTACATCTGTTGCCTCTTCAAATGCCAAGGGAAAGAGAGTCGGATATGCTATTTTTGGTTAAGTGTGAAGAAGAAATAGGCATGACTACCAATCTGAAGCACCTCGAATTTTTGGGTGGCATCGTATGAGTTTCTAAGGGATATAGATGAAACTTTAATCTTTCACTACACGAGTCCCCTTTTATTTTTCTGGTTGAGCTACATTCTTTTACTAGCTGAGACATATATTTACAAGTTCTCAGTTCTGGTTGGAGTTATTGGGTCGCATATACCTGAGCTTGAGGGTCGATATTCCACATTCCATATGCTGGATGAATATGCTGATAAGGGATGAGTAATCATATTGATTAGCACGAGTTCCCTAACCGTATAACAGTTGTTGTGCACCCTTACAACAACCAAGAAATTTACTCTTTGAAGGCTGCGTATAAGCTAAATGAGTCTAAGTTTACATTATCCAGAGGTCCTAACATCACTAACTCATGTATTTACTACTGCTCACTAAGGGAAACACAAGTTCCTTATCTTTGGTATGGGTGAATGCAAACATATGGGCATAAAATGAACTTCTAGACTCTTCATTGCTTGTGAGACAGTGATCTAGCAACCAGAAAAAGGAATGCACCAATCCTAGGTTTCTATACTCAATGTCCCTTATTTACATGTCTTTATTGACAACATAAAATATTGGTAGTATTTTGGCTGTAGTGGATGCCATTCTGGGAATTAATATGAATAGTCGTTACTCTTATTTCTAAGTTATATTTGGTAGTCTTGTGTGAATCTTATGCTTGGAATATGTCAGTTTGAACTTTGGGTGGTTTATTTTCGGTGCATGTCATTTAATGTGATTATCTTCTAAATTAAAATTGTTAGTAAAGCACCTACAACAGTACCGAGACAAATTGTTTGGCATAGATATGAACGAAAATTTCACATAAACCCAAAAATAATTGCAAGGAATTTTACAACCAGGGCAATGGTGGGGTTGATAGTGCACCTAGACAAATTGTTTGACATAAATATGAACGAAAATCTCACATAAGACCAGAAATATATTGCAAGGAATTTTACAACCAGGGCAATGGTGGGGCTAATAGTGCATTGAATCTACATTGTACATTGGGCACATTGAGTAGGAATACTGGCATAGGTCCGTCTAACCCTTGTCATGATATGGAAATTGAAGTTGCCAACCTCTGGTGCATTTCTTGAGTTTACCCAAATGGTCATCATATCAGATATTAGAACTAAGACCTATGCAATCTCTAGCTTGACAATATCTGGGTTCAGTACTGATTGACCCTAGTGTGTGCTAGGTTAATATTCCCCCTTCACCAAACCTAGAAACATTTTTTTTTTGATTGGGCTGATTCTCCTGTATTTCTTATTTATTATCTATTTTATAATATTTTCTCATGACTAGATCTCCAATCAAGTTGCATTGTGGAAGCCAGGAGGAGATGGGTTAATTCATTCAAACTGTGTGTGATGGTGCATTGTATACATTGAATATGGACACATTCACATTGAGATTGGCAATTCCCGGTGCATTTCTTGAGAACCCAAATGCTCAACATATTAATATTACAACCAGACATATGCAGAACTCAAGATTTATAATTTCCTGGTTTGATATCCAAAATTAGGTTTGATATACCTCCCATGTTTGATATTGAATGCAGAATAACTACACAGACCTATTAAATGTCAATAATGAACTAAAATTTGAATTATGCCAAAGTAATAACCATGCACAATAGCACTTAGAACAAACATATACTTTGGGAAAGTGGATAAGTATGTGTATGTTGATAAGTGGGAAATGAATTGACCTAAGTATATTTAATTCTCTTTTCTTAAATATTCACAAGTTATATATGGTGTCAAAGGAAAAGTAGGTAGCCCAATGACTATAAGTAGACAAGCACACCAATGCAGAAGTCATATGGTAATTGTTATATATATTCCTCTCTAAATCTAAGCTATATCTTGCTCTTCAAAAACATTAAAAAACATATCTAGATTTTACAATCATACATTTCTAGAATTTTGGAATCAGTCCTCACCACACATTACTGGCTTTTTTATCAATGGGGGTTTGACAACATTGGTTTGAAAGTTTTTTTCTTAGAAAGGCTCAATACATAATCATGAAATCCTTACCCAAATTTAGCCATTTCTATGTAGTTCTTGACTTTTCATCATGCACTCCTTGACTTATACTCCTTGTTGTCTATGAACTCTTCATCAAGGTTGAATTGACCTTATTATACAAAGCATCAATTTCTTCCTTATACAACTGCATCCTTGATCTGTAGCTACTGATGGCTGCAACCGTTTACCTTCAGTTCTTTAATATGCAACACCATGATGCTATTAACGCTCTTAATATCTATAGGCGAGCTGGTAAACAGGTATAGTTGGAAATCTACTATTCTAGAAGTGTTGTAATTGATGTCTTTAGTTTCAAATCCTGTCAAAACAATGCATATAATTGTACTTTTTTGTTTTTTAAGGATGATTGTGATCCAACATTACTTTTTTCTATAAAAAAATGCTTTAGTGGCATTCCCTCTTAACATGTTTGAAGTTTTTATCATTATTTACTTCCTCTCATGATGCATATACATACTTTCCTGTTCATTTCTAAATGTTTAGTTTAGAGAAACAATTTATGTGGTAGCATTTCTAGTGGATTCATTAATTCATTAGATGATGTGATGTCTCATTGAGTCATTACATGGTAGGAGAAGAGGAGTACATTACAAGTTCCCTAGTCGGAAAAATGACAAGAACAAGAATAGGCAGTCTTTTATGATCTTGGAGGATTGGTGACTTGAATATCACCTCAACAGAAGGAAAAAATAATGCTACTGTCACTGTCTTCCTTTGTGTTTGTTAATTGAGCCATCTGCTTTGCACTTTTCCCTGAAGACCCATTTAACCATTTTCACTTTTTCCTTTAGGCATATCATCAAGTTCCAATGTTTCATTTCTCTGTATGGAATCACATTCCACCTCTGTTACTTTGTCCCATTATTCTTTCCATGTGCATTGAATCAAATTCTACTAGAATTGTGGTGAATTTGTGATCAAAGCCATATATAACTGATGTAAAGCAGATTGCTGCAATCTTCTTGATTTCTTGCTTCCTTTATTGCTTTCAAGTAGTTCCTGTAGCTTTGAGCCATCTAATGTTCACAAATGTTGTTTCAGAATATTCTTGGGCATTGATGATGTTCTCATTTCTATCATTCCAAAATCTTCTTGGGCTTTGATGATGTCCTCACTATTAACATTCCAGAATCTTCTTGGGCTTTGGTGATGTATTTAGTACTAGCTTTGGCATCATTGACTTCATTATCACTGGATTCTTGATTGCTCCTTTGTTCTTGACTTGGAATGCTTTCTTCTGCTACCTTTTTACCTCTTTCTTCAATAGGCCATGGCACTTCAATTTAATTTGAATTACCTTGGTGTTGTACTGTACAACAACCCTCGCTTTTTCCATAATTTTAGAATAAAATTCATTTAGAAATAGGGTCCCTTTTTCTTCTTCTTTTAATATAGGAATAAAAAATTTAGAAATAAAGATTCATTTTTATGAAAGACTCATTACATATATTTGTTACCAAGTATGTACAAATAAATACAACATTCAAAAACTCTCGATCCGATTAAATATAAAAGACTTTATTATAGAAAATAAATCAATTACAAAAGTCCCATGAACAGTAATCGGAAATCAGAAATCGGAAAAATATTTGAGAGAAGTTTTACATATATGTTCAAAATCTCCGATGCGATTAGTCCAATCGCAAAGGATTTAAGTTATTTCATTTACATATTTTCGATGCGATGTGATCAATCGCAATCGCATGATCGGAACACTTTTAATAAACTCTTTGTGGTCAATTGAAAATTCCCCGATGTGATGCGCTTTATTATAAGATACATTTCAAAAGGAAATAAAAATTTGTTTCACTTAAATGAGAAGAATCCTTATATTATGGACCCCACCATATCGCAATCGACAATCGGAGAAGTTCGTAATTACGAAATCGGAAATCGGAGAAGTTTTGTAAATACAATCGGAAATCGGAGAAATCTTTATTGTGATATTTATACACCATTTGAATAATTCCGATGCGATTGTTATTCATATACTATATACTTGTCACATCGAAAGACTTCATAATAGGTAATTTAATATTATTTTCACAAGCGCTAAAAACTCCAATAGTATGATCAACATTGAATAAAAAATCAAACGATATTGGTTTACGATTCTGTTTTGAATACGTGAGTGTGACCCAAACAAAATATTTAAGTGTTACATGGATTGAATAAATAATGAATCATGAACCCATAATTTTTATATTCGTACTTTTCAATTGCTTGTCTATCACGACTAAAAGCTTATTGCCTTGCAGAATCAAAGAACACCAAAACCTTTCATTCGTAGACAAAGGAAGGTTCAGACAACAAAACTGATAAACAAGAAGGAAATACAGAGAAATTAGATACACAACTTGGAGGAAATGAAACTACTGAGAAAATTGTAGACTCTACTGATCTTAATGTTTCGTCTCAATTGTTGAAGCAGTATAATCAATTCGCTCACTGACTAGGACTGCAGGATGATCCTAAAGAGAAAGAGCAAGAAGATCAGGACGTTGAAATCATTCTTGAACATCCTACAGGGTAGATTATATTGAGGGTTGAATAAATTCCTCCCTTGTATATATTATACAGTCCTAGACATAAAGTCGTTGTTAAAAAACAGAGGAAGCGAAGAAAGATTGTCAAGATATATTTTCTGCTTCACAAGAGGAGTTCATGAATATTGTTTACAAGAATTCTGAAGTGAATCCATCTGAGGATCTCACTAAGTTGTCCCAATATGCAGGAGCATACAGTGCTGCAACGATAGCTAAAGCTGCGGAGGTTTCTCAGTTAATGACCCAAAAATATCTCCATATTGCTTTACTTGAAGAACAAGCTAATGAAAATCAGCAAAAGATTGCTCAACTGAAACAACAATTACAAGATCAAGAGCTCAGATCTAAAGAGCTAGGAGAACAGCTTGCCACAGAAAAGAATAAAGTTGATGAACAGGCTTTAATCAAACAACAACAGTTGAATCAAGAAATTTCCAAGCTACAGAATTTGTTGCAAAATGAGAAAAATACGAAGATTGTACAAGAAAAAGAATTTCAAGTAGCTTTAGATAAGTTCAAGGATTTTCCCAAATTAAATGAATTCAAAGCAGAAGCTCTTGAAGCCAATAAACTGCTGTCTCAGCAGTTAAATAATTTTTGTACAAAATTAACTCAAACAGAGCCATTTATTGATATTACATCATCTTTGATACAGAACATAGTTACTCTCAGGCAAGAGATTGATGATGCCGATGAAAGGATTTCAGAATTTCTTACTTGGCAAGATACAGAAAAAGGAAGAAAATCTAATCTTCCTAAAATAGAAGAAAGACATCAGGAAATCCTGTTTACAGAGTGGGAACAACAGTTAATGAAAGCCGAGAGAGCTATATCAAGAGCTAGAAGCATGATGGGTAATATAACACATTTTATCAATGACAGCTTGTATGCAATTAATCTCATTTCAGATTGTGTTCCAGGCAGTTTGCTTAAAGTCAAAGAAACTGATCGCATATGGAAAGAAGAAATAATGAATAAAAATCAACAGATCAATAAGCTTCAAACAATATCTTGGGATAATATGTGGACCTATCTGATTAAGCCACTCAATCAACAATTAGCTATTAAATGCCTATCAAATGCTGTTGATTATTTGATTCCAGAATTCTTCGATGCCACATACGCTGGAAAGTTACATTCCAAGATGAGTCATCCGTCAGAGGTCCAGGAAATGTTGAAAATTTTCCACCTGGCTACATTGAGCGAGAAGGAAAAGCAATGAATCCGTTCCACAAAATATAGCATTTCTGTTTTTAAGTTGATAGATTGTAGTAGTAGTAATAGGATTATGTTTTCATGTAATGTCATATTAAAACCCCTCTCATGCATTGGAGAAGGGGTCTTGAGTTGTAATATTTTTGACTTGGAGATTACATTTCTGTATTCCACTGGCTCTTATATTTTATAAAGGATCACATCTGGTGATTTTATGCGGAATTATCTTTAAAGAGTTTCATTTCTGTACCTTGGATTTGATTTTGCATTGTAATTACTGGATCAGAGTATCAGATTTCATTTGAAACTTTCAAGATGGATAAGGTATTTTTATCTATTCACTGTTAATTTCTTGTGTTATATGATATTCTCTTTTAAATTTTCTGTCATTTATGTATATTTCGTTTTCACAATATTTCTTTATATATCATTTTTTATTATACTAGAAATATTAACCTTTCAAAAATATATGTAAACTGATATACAATGATGAATACAATATGCTAATATAACTCTGTTTAAATTCTTAAACAGAGTTATCTTTATTTGTTGCTGCACATTTCAATCAAACTTTAATACATTTTTATGGTTATTGTTCAATTGGAATAATTTTAAGTTGTATTCACATATGATACCCGGGTTAGTTTTAGAATTTCTTCATCAGTATTTAAATTAAATTAGATAGTTTTATTTCAGTCATTTAGTCCCATTTTCACTCATCCAAATCAACCCATCACCAACCCATTAGTTATAATGAAACTGGTCCTTTCAATCCAGTCAGAGCCACCATACCAAACGGATAGGGAGCTGTCCTAAGGTCCCGACCGGGTGGTTTTCCCCAATGTTTGAAGCAGAGATTTTCTAGGCTTCAACATTTTTGGTGCTAGAAGGAGGTCATGAGCTATGAATGGCAAGTAAATCTTCACCCACAGGCCATTCTAAGAGCAAAACACCCTCATTAACTTCTTCAATTTCTTCTGAATTACAAAATCCTAGTGAAAGAATTGAGAAGAATATTCATACACCCACTACCAAAATCTCAAAACAATCAGACAACCAAAATCCTGAGTCTCCTGAAGTACAAGATTTAATCCATAAATTGAAAGGATTCTCATTATCTTTAGATGAGTCTGAAATATTTGAAGGTAGTGTAAGCTCAAAATTTGTTCCTTCAAAACCTCTTACTAGGCTACAAAGTGAAAAACTTGGTATTTCTCCGAAAGAATTCCCTTTACCTAGTAGATTCAAGACAAGAAGAACTCAATCGGAATCAGAAAGTGATATAAGTTCTTCATCTCATATTCAATCACCTGTTTTCGAAACCCAAACTCAACAAAGTGCAGTTGTTTCCACATCATTTGCTCAATTATCATCTGCTCAATCATCATCAATCTCAACATTGTCTATTCCAACAAATTTTGTTTCGACACCACCAGTATCTACTACTCCTTCAACAGTTGTTACAATAATGGCACAGAGACCATGGGCTAGTCCAGGGGCTGTCAACATGCCTGCACCTTTACATGATTTACTTGACAATCCTGGAAAATGGCTTCCAAAGTTCAGTCTAGAGCTTAACATTCAAGCTGAAGAACACATTAATAACTTTATGCTGGCTGTAAATTTGAATGGAGTCGTAGAAGAAGATGTTATAGTTAGACTATTCCCTTATACTCTTCAAGGAGCAGCAGGATCCTGGTACTTTTCATTACCTTCAGGATCCATAACAAGTTGGGCTATTTTTGCAGATCATTTTTTAACCAAATTTGGAGATGACAGATCAATAGCTACTTTAATCAACGATCTCTCAAATTTGAAGACAGAACCCAAGGAGCCCATTAAAGATTTCAACGCTAGATTCAACAAACTTTTGAACAAAATCCCTACAGATTCAAAGCCTAGTGAACAAGTCAGAAGTGAATGGTACATAACTGCTTTGCCCTCAAACATAGCAATCTTTGTAGATAGAGCTGCAAAACCGACTTTAGCTGAGAATATGAAAGAAGCTATTGTAGTAGAAAAACGAATTATTTCTCTAGAAAGAAAAATGCTATTGAGGAAAGGAAATCCAAGAAGGTCAGCTTCAAAGATGATTCAAGGAAAAAGATGGCCAAAGACCCATACGACATGGAAGGTTTACAGAAAGTTTTTAAAACCATGTCGAATGAAATGGTTGAAATAAAAAAACAAGTAGCTGAAACTTCTAACAAAAAACCATTCCGAAATTTCAAAAGAAATCAAGTTGAAACTAAACCTCCCAATTCAATCTCTAATGCAGAATCAGAAGAGGAAGAAGAAGAATATACTCCTCCAGTATTAGATGAAGAAGAAGAGAATGAAGAAATAGATGAATTACATGGAATGTGGGATTTTATTCTCCCTAATTATGATAGTGAGGTAGATCAAGAAGCCATGCCTGTAAGTACTAGGAGTAAATCTACATCTGAACCTGTACAAACAGTTCCTAAAAAAAAAACTACAACTCTAAGTACCAAAGACAAATCCCCTGCAAAGAAAACTTCTCCATTACCTACTCAAAATCAGCCATCTTCTTCTAATCCTCCTACATCGACAACAAAGACTTTAGTGGTATCAGATCCTATGGAGTATAACATTGTTGAAGACATGAAAAATATTAAAGCAAACATTTCCTTACATGAACTCAACAAACTAAAACACCAGCAAAAGTTTCTATTAAAATAATTAAATGCTACACCAATTGCTCCTTTACCAAGTGGTGTAGTTGCAAAAGCAGCTAAAGGCACTGGAAAACCACCCGATAAAGTAGATGCCACTGATACTGTACTCATCGGAGAAAGATCAAATTCTCAGACTCCTCCTTTTATTTTGACTTATGAAATGTAAAATAAGAATCTGCATAATTTCTTAATTGATTCTGGAGCATCCTCTAATATAATGCCTACTTTTGTTTGTGCCAAATTGAATATTGAACCACAAAAATCAGCAGTTCATATTGTTCAATTAGATCGCTCTAAAGTTCAAGTTGTAGGAGAAATCAATTCAGTTACTATCAGACTAGCTTCCAATCCTAGGATTGTCCAAAGAATTGATATTTTGATTGCAGATATTCCTGAATTATATGGATTAGTCTTAAGCAGGGACTGGTCTGCAAAACTTAATGGTTATATCGCAATTGATTATTCACATATGTGGCTTCCCTACAAAGGGAAACCAAATCAAATCAAAGTTGAACGAGAAAAACATATGATGCACACCGTTACTGAATTTGAACAATCAAATGAACCTGTAGCTTTCAACAACAATATTCTTGGAGGATATTCTGCTGAGTCATTCCTTGGGAACTTCAAAGCACCAAAATCACCCTTTTTTGTAAATACTTTTGTTTCTAAAATAGAAATTTTTTCACAATCTGATTCTTCC
Organism: Pinus albicaulis; assembly: GCA_034641835.2. Lineage (NCBI taxonomy): Eukaryota > Viridiplantae > Streptophyta > Pinopsida > Pinales > Pinaceae > Pinus > Pinus albicaulis. The sequence goes on from JAXQQM020087627.1 coordinate 20,939, forward strand.
AGAATTGTAAATATTTTTGATGTAATTGTAGATAAGCCAATAGATAAATCTTTATTTTGGTCATTATATTTTGATGGATCAAAATCTAGTGATGGGGCTGGAGCAGGATGCATATTAATTGATCCAAATGGAGAGAAAACCATGCTATCATGTAGGTTAGAATTTGAGTTTATAAACTGTTAGCCACCTATAATATTTTGTTATACAAAAAGGTGGCTAAGATTTTTTTGAGCCTCCAAGGAACAAACTCAGACTCCTCCTTTTATTTTGACTTATGAAATGTACAATAAGAATCTGCATAATTGTTTAATTGATTCTAGAGCTTCCTCTAATATAATGCCTACTTCTGTTTGTGCCAAATTGAATATCGAACCACAAAAATCGGCAATTCATATTGTTCAATTGGATCACTCTAAAGTTCAAGTTGTAGGAGAAATCAACTCAGTTACTATCAGATTAGCTTCCGATCCTAGGATTGTCCAAAGAATTGATATTTTGATTGCAGATATTCCTAAATTCTATGGATTAATCTTAAGCAGGGACTGGTCTGCGAAACTTAATGGTTATATCTCAACTGATTATTTACATATGTGGCTTCCCTACAAAGGGAAACCAAAGCAAATCAAATTTTAATGAGAAAAACATATGACGCACACTGTCACTGAATTTGAACAACCTAATAATCCCGTGGCATTCAACAACAATATTCTTGGAGGTTATTCTGCTGAATCATTTCTTGGAAACTTTAAAGCACCTCAATCACCTTTTTCTGTAAATACTTTTGTTTCTCAAATAGAAAATTTTTCATAATCTGATTCTTCCAGAATTGTAAATATTTCTGATGTAATTGTAGATAAGCCAATAGATAAATCTTTATTTTGGTCATTATATTTTGATGGATCAAAGTCTAGTGATGGAGCTGGAGGAGGGTGCATCTTAATTGATCCAGATGGAGAGAAAACCATGCTGTCATGTACGTTAGAATTTGAGTGTACGAACAATACCGCAGAATATGAAGCCTTGATACAAGGACTTTATAAAGCTATAGGGTTAGACGTTAAATACTTGAAAGTCTTTGGTGATTCCAAAATTGTCATAAAACAAGTTAGGAATACTACTCATTGCCTTTCAAGACATCTTAAACACTATCAAACCCTAGTACAAGATCTTACCACTCATTTTTTAGCATTCGATATTTCTTCTATTCCTTGGAATCAAAATACATCAGCTGACTTGTTAGCTAATGTTGCATCTAAACTCCTTCCTGCTGAAGATTGCAGTCCTAATAGGTTTTCTGTAGAATTGATTTTTCGCCCATCTGTCCCAGATAATGTCACAAATTGGAGAGTTTTCTATCATGATCAAGATATTTTAAATTTCATGACTTCAAAGAAATCATATGATGAGCAAATTATTGATGAGAATGATCATGATTTACAAATTGCTTCAAAAGGTAATGAAAATCCCATTCCAAAATCTGTTGTTAAATTAAAGGATTTATATGATATTAAAGACAGATTCAAGAAAGTCACTAATGCTAAACTTCAAAGTTCCACTTTGAAGTTTTAATTAGTAAATCTCGGTTCTGATTGTAAACCTCAAAACGTTAATTTAGGACTCAATTTAACACCAGAGGAAAGGAATTCTTTCATTAAACTCTTGAAAAAATATAAAAACGTTTTTGCTTGGAATTATGATGATTTAAAAACGTATGATACTTCGGTTATTCAACACACAATTCCAATGCTTCCTGATATTAAACCTGTTCAACAAAAG